>QTSX02003745.1:0-159687 GCA_014839935.2 Entomophthora muscae
AGGCTAACTCCAAGCCCACCAAGGAGCGGCATACCAAGAAAGTAAAGGCTGCCAAGGAGCCCACCTCTTCTTCTGGTAAGAAAAAGGAGGCATCCAAGCAGGCCTCAAAGAATCCTTCCCCTCCCCCTCCCAATGGCTCTTCCCCTCCTTCCTTATCTGACCCCCAAGATGAGCTGGAGGATTACTCCAAGAAGTTTAAAGCTTCTGGTCATGTGGCTAGGGAGCCACTGGCTATCTACAACATCTGCAATGTGGACAGAGAGTTTAAAGTTCCCAAGCGCTTCCCCTGTTACTTCCTGATCATGTCCGTAAAGAGCGGCCCTGGTTACGTTGCTGACAATTACATCTTAAATTGCAACAACCAAAAGCGGCAGAACAAGAGCAAGCACTTTGTCTGCAAGGATAAGACTTGTGGGGCCTGGCTAAACACCAAGGGCTGGGAGCAAGTAACGGCGGAGAAGGGGGAGCACACTTGTGAGCCCCCCAATCATCAAATTACTCGGATGTTAAAATAGTACCTTGTTCAAGTAATTCCACATCCTCTCATCTCTGGGCTTCTGATCTGGCCATAAAGGCTTTGCAATATCTCAAACCCAACAATCTTAAGTTGGTACCAACACAGGAGCAGTTGGTCAAATTCATCAGCAATAAGTGTATTGCTGCTAATCCCCCTCCCCCCAAGGCTTCTGATGTCCTCTCTGAGCTCACGCTCACTCATGAGCTTAAGCAGCTTCCAAGTGGGGAGCTCTTCCTGCTCCATGATGACGGGCCTGCAGCCAAGGACCACATAATCTGCTACTCAACTCAGCAGAGCCTGATGGGGTTGAAAAAGGCGTCAACCTGGCTAGTTGATGGTACCTTTGCCACTTGCCCCCGGATGTTCAAGCAGCTCTGGATGGTCCATGCCCAGATTGACATCCAGGTGATTCCACTTGTGTTCTTTCTTCTTCCTGGGGCCACCAAGGCCATCTTTACCCGCACATTCTCCATCCTCAGCCAAGAAGTTACCCTCCTTCCTCCCGCCAACAATGACAAATCCAAGAAGACTCCCCCCTCACCCGCGCCAACCCACCTGCCTCTGACAAGGACCAGGCCACCCTGGACTCGGAGGAAAAGGCAAGGCTAAGAGCTCTTGGGCCTCATGTGTGCATTATGGACTTCAAGCCTGCTCAGTTCAATGCATTTGAGCAGCTGTTCAGCAGGGAGGGGCAGGGGTGCCACTTCCACTTCCACTAAGCAGTTGCTTGTAATGTGCAGGCCCATGCCGAGCTTAGTAGGTTGAGCCGGAGGGATACTTTGGACACCTGCAGATTTGTGCTGGCACAATTTAGTGCCTTGGCTTTTTTAAAGCCAGAGCACACTGCAAAGGGGTTCAAGGTGCTCTCAAAAGATCCCTACATAGTGAAGCACACAGAGTTCAATTATTTCCTCAAGTACTTTTAGCCCCAGTGGATTGGGAAGGTTGTCACACAGAGGCAAGGCAAGGCCTGTGCCAAGGCCAGCTGGAATGTGTACCAGGCAGCAGTGAATGGTGATCTCAAGACCACCTCAGTGCTAGAGGCTTATCACAAACACCTCAAGTCCAACTTTGAGCTCCACTCAAAATTCAATAAGTTTATTCCCTCCTGCAGCACAGGCAAGAGAAAACAAGCTCCAAGCTCCGGGATTTCTCCAATCCCGTCCCCCCCCACCAAGCCAACCACCCGCTGTACCCTCTTCACCAAGGCCATCCAGGGTGCGGCCAAGCATAAATACAAGGCCTCAGAGATCAAGCAGCAGCTTGAGATCATTGCAACTGCCCTCCTGGAAGGGGCTAAAATGAAGAAGGGGAAGAAGGGTGAAGAATAAACTTGCTTGCTTGCTCAGTTATATGATTTTTACTTTTAACTTTTAACTTTTTAACTTTAATTTTTTACTTATTAGCTTTGATCATTTAGTTTTAATTTTGAGTTTTTTAAGCTTAATTAGATAGCAGTAATTGTTTTATGTATACATGGTAAGTTTGAGATGAATATTTATAGTTGGAAGTAAGTGAAATATCTTAATTTTTGTTAATTTCCAAATAAAACACATGATATTCACAGTTGTGCTTATATGAACTATATCAAATAAATATTAATATTTTTTCATATTTTGTATAACTTATTTTGTTGTGTTTGTGTTTATTTTTGTCTCATTGGAATTTTAATTTTTATGGTAATAAAAAATATTTTTTATTGAAGAGTGTAAATTACATAGTAAAATGAGAAATAATTTCTTATTTTCTCCTTTTTTATTAAGTTAAGGTACTGTTTTTATTGCACTTTTGACTTCTCTGGGGTTACTTTAGTATACCATAGCTGTAAGGCTTATTTTTTTATATTAAAAGTTTTCAGTAAATCAAGATCTGTTAATTAAAAAAAGTGTCAATTTCCAGTTGTCAATCAGGGCAAAAGCTGAATTCTCACTTTACTATAGTGTTGACTACCAGGGAGTTGAGTTTAAGGGAGTCAAACTTAACACAGTTGTCCTTCAAGCTAGACCTAGATCCTACCTGGAAGATCAATCATTTCTTTCACAGGTCCTTCTTTTTTAAAAAGGAAGCAAACTCCCTCCCCAATCAGAAACTTAAGTCTGCCCCCTCTCATCCAGGTAGGGTGCTCCAACAAATACAAATTCAAATACATCTATACATACCTTTTTCACTTCATGACTCCCAGTACTACATTAAATAGCCAGGCTACCCCCCCCAAAAAAAAAAAGCACCTGTGAGCCCCTCTGCAACCTGTTCAACACCCAGTTAGCCATCCAAAAATACCTGGAGAAGAAGGCTTCTAGAGGAGGGGGACCCAGGAAGAGCAGAGATGAAATCAGGAATGTTGTTTTTCTTCTTATTATGAAGCAGAACCACAATCAAGGATCAAACCCATGGTCTTCCAACTATGGCCTACCAGTCCAGAGAACCAAGGGCCTGGCTGCCCACATTTTTTGGGCTCAAATCTTTGGGGTGTTTGATAAGCAGTCCAAAAAGCAAAGAATTTTTTCCAAGGCCAGGAAGGTTTGAAGCCAAGGGTGCGCCACCTAAGGCCCAAACCTACACAGAAGCAGCTGCTTGCCAAATGAGGATTTTGAAGAAGCTAAACTTGTGCCCACTAATGGTAACCAGCAGACATCATCTATCAGAGTTGAGGCTAGCGTAAATTTGGCCAGGTCACCTGATTTTGGGAACAGTGTTTGAAAACAGGGAGTTTACTGCATTTGTTTGCCAATATCCACCAACCATGAGCTGACCAGACCTGAAGACCACCTGGTGCCCAAGCTTCCCAACACCATACCGCACAAAGCCTAAATTCTCACACTTACAGATGAAGCCAGGAAGGCTAGTATAAATTCTCCAACAAAGCTGAGAATGATGTTATTGTCATTCTGATAATAAGATCTAATAAACATTTTTGCTCAACCATTTCTTGTATATTTAGTTCTCATTTTTACTATTTACAAGCAGTTCATGTAGGCTCTAACACCCCTACCAGTCCTTCTTCTAATCCTTTGGCCTCTCTTCTAGTGTCATTATGTCCATCTGGAGCACCTTTTAGACCCGTCAACTTCACCAACTATCCTCTGAATCCTGTCTTCTCTAATTTACCCTAGAAAATATCTTAATTTCAGATCCCTTAGTGAAAACTAGAAGGCCAGAAATATTCAACCACAAAGAAACCTGGTACACAGTATGGCACCAGACTTTTCTGTGATGGGCATAATTATCTGCCAGCATACTTAGTACCTATGACTTTTCCCTCACATCACAGCCCAACCACTTGTACAGTTCTATTGTTTTCACTGAAAAAACTTCCATCCAAATTTTTTGGAGTATTATATATAACTCTAATTGGTTGGGTGGACTCCATGGGCCCCAATTCAGCCCCCTGGTCTCTGCTTGGTCAATCTTTCTCCTAAATTATCAAGATGTCCTCAATAATGCAGTAGGTGCTTCCCCCTGCATAAAATAGTGCCCTACCTAGCAATTGATGTCATTATAATAGCTGGTAAAAGCTATGGTTAACAGTGGGGGTAAATTATATCTTTTGTAAAAATAATCTTTTAGACATGGCTATAAAGTATATTGTAAATGGTTCAGCAAAAGAAAATATGTGTCAGGCAGGCTTCCAAAAGAAAAGGCTGTGCTGAGATCAGCTTTACTTGTTTACAGCAGCCTGCTAGTATGAGATTCTAGACCATGGCTGATAAAAAGCCATGTTTAAAAATAGGAGTGTCTTGTGTTTTTGTAATCAAAGCCATTTAGTTGTTAATATCAGATGTTATCAAATACTGGTGAGTAAAAAGCCATTGGCAATGAAAGACTGAAAAAAAGCAAAGGTGTGCTATACTTAGTTTTCTTTTTCATAACAACTTTCTAGAATAGTGTCAAAAAGAGGCTTGAGGAGAGATAGTTAGAAGAGAAATACACTCTGCTTTGATTTTTTTTGGGATATATAGTACCGTAAGTTTAGAACCTGTTGGGAAAATGCGGGATTTCCTAATTCTTTTGTGTTTAATCCCTAGCTTACTAAATATTTTTTCATCCATTTATATAACAAATTAAGTTGTTCTTGGATGAAATTTACTCCATTAAGTTGGTGAGTTCATGCAAAAGGATTTGACAATCCCGTATTTTCCCCAACAGGTTCTTAATTTACAGTAGTTTTTATTAATCAGATATTTGTTTTTTAATTCTTTTATTGAGTTTTAGATGGTTTTTGAAAGTGGTCACATGTGGGATGAAAAACAGGTTTAATCTTTTTAGTCAATTTTTGACCATAATGCTGAAATTGGATAATTTCTTCATCTGATTGTTTATTATGACAATATGTTTCTGGTATTTTGTGAAACAATTTTTTGTTAGTTTAGCAAAGCCATTTCCCCAAAATTTCTAATTTATTATTTTGGCTGTTAATTGGGCTATTTAATGATGTAGTAAATATATATTTGGTTTAGGAAAATTTTAATATGGCTATATTTTATCATATATAGGTGATTAAAAATACATGGGTGATGCTAGGCTGTCAAAAGAGCAAAGCTTTTTATTCTCATCTTTAAATTTTACAGCAGCCTATTAGTATCTGTTCTTGTACCCAGGTAATTTTTTTATTACTACAAGTCTCATTTTTAAAAAAATATTGTTCTAGTTGTTAAAAGATGGTTTAATGTTATGTAAAGCTAATATATTTTTGTTTATAAAAATAATAACTGTAGTGTTTCTGCAACTTTTCTTAGAAAAGAATCTGTGGAGGCTCTGTAATTTTCTCTATTAAACTATCAGCAAGGTATTATTTTATATTATCATAAGAGGATTATATTTTTTACATAAAATTGAGATTTAATAGCTTTATACATAAAATACTTTTATCTATCTCTTGAAATCAAAATCCTTCTGAAATATTTTTTATTTAAAAAAAATTAGATCACATATGACAATACAGCACATTTATTTAGTAAGATCAAGTGAATTTCATTAATATATACTCTGTCCTTGACTCATTTTTTTAGTTTATAGACTTAAAATATTCTTTTTATAGTAAAAATACTTTACTAAAATATGGTTTTTTATTTTGTTTACAGTATATATCAAGTCTTAATGCAACCTGATATAATATCCTTTTATTTTCATATGTCAATTTTTATGTGCTATTCTGATTTTTGACCCCATAATTTTTATTTTTTAAAAAGAAGTCTTTTGATTTTTACATTTTAGTAGTATGAGTTGTTGTTTATAGCTTCACAGCATTTGATTTGACTGAATTTTATTTATTTTATGGGTATATTGCCCTCTGAAATGTTGTCTTCCTTTTGATTTATAATGGAAAAAATTAAAAAAACTTTCTATACCATTTTTGGTGAAATCAATTATTTGAGAAGTTTCATAATGATTTTATTATCTCAGCAAATGAATTGATTATAACAGCTTATGAAAAGAGTAAATTTTAAAATCAATCAATAGAAGAGAATTTATATAAAAAATATATGTTAGATGATTTATATTAAAGCAGTTTATTTACTGATGTATTTTTACAGATGCAGGGGGTGAAATAAAGAAATATTTATAATAATATTTTAAATGTGCTAGTTGGATGAAAAATCTGTTAAGTAATAACATAATATTTTTTTGTTATTGTCAGGTTTTCTGGATATTAACTAGTTAACAGATTCAACAAATTAACGTGGGCCAGCAGTTAATCACTCTTAGGAATGGTTTCAACAAATTAATGTGGGCTGCAGGATTGTGGAATCAATGATCAAATCATATCCTGGCATTAAAAAATTCATGCATTGTAATTAATGAACGGAACATACAATTACTGTCCATTAATTAGTTCACCTCAAAAACCACCTCAAACATGCTTCTCATAATAATTACTATTCTAAACTCCAATAGAATCCTAGAACAAGAGGGCCGTCATAAGAACTGTCATCTGCATTACATATAGAAGAGTCTAAAATGGACTGGGCTGTCAGGCCAAACACTCTAAGATAAAAAGGCTTGAGCCTATTGTATTAGAGTAGCTCTGATTAAGTGAAACAATCATCTCTGTGAACTAGTAGCCAACCACTGACTAGCTAGCCCTGGAAGTGGCCCAGATAGACAAAAAGGATACCAATCTGTGGAAGATTTCAAGTTAGCCTTCTGTTAAAACCACCTCTAAAAGGCTGGCCTCCTGCCATGTTGCCTTAATGCTACTTCAGTCTCTTTTAGTGCTGTGAGCTAACCCAGATAAAACATAGGCAGGTGGGCCACCTTAAAGCCAGTCTATTAGAATAAAAGACTGATGATTCTTTATTGGCTTGATGATTGATCCAAGTATATTTTCTTAATTAAATCCTCTCTTAGGCTTTATTAGTAGAGAGCAAAAGATGATACTGTTGTCATACAGTATAATTATCTATAGTAAAATATAGAGACAACTATGAACCTGTACCCAGAAGTAGGAAGAACTGTCTCAATTCCTCCGGACCTTGGGCCCTGTCAGAATTGCTACTTCTGATGACAACAAAATATTTCAGGCCAAAGGTTACACCAAAGTCACAGGTTCTCTGTACTTTCCTAATGTTAGAAGACTTAGGATATCAGCTGGCAGATAATAAAATACCATGGTCCACAATTTTCTGACAGTTATCATACTAAGATAAATGTGATGGATCCAGGAAATTCATGCTTGCTTCTTAATTATCCCAGTTGTGAGATTAGGCTGATTGACTATAAATGATCAGGCTAATCATAGCAGACAGATCATTATCATTTACACACCATACTATCATTTGGCTGATACTCTATTAAGTGTAGTATTTATATGCCATATAATCACCAATATATTATAATGGATAGGTCAGGTATACACTGTGTAATTGTTTTTTATTAGGATATATGCAACAATTATACGCCATATTATCACTGATTATCATTCCAATGTGTAGTAATTATACGCCATATAATTACTATTCTATTTTAATTGATATGGCTATTATATGCCGTATAAATGTTAGCCATTATAGTGGTTATCATTGATTACACAGTGTGTGATCACTAAATCATCAGCTGTATATTGCTCATACCTTCTACTGGACGTTGTATCAACTCAGCCCCACCCAGACTAATAATTTTTATGAATGTATCAAACAAGTGATGTGCATATGTCAAGGAAATGCCGAGTCTGGGTCAGCATTACACAGCATATAATTGGGTTTCTTATCAGTTTGGGTCAGTATTACATGACGGATAATCCACGGGTCAATACTGGATTGAGTCTGCTATTATAAGCGTATAATCCCCAATTCAACCTGTTGCATTAATAAGCAGAAGGCTTGCCATCCAGAAAAAGATCACTGATTAAACCATACAAATGGAATACTGGAATTCTACCTTATAATGTAGGGGGCTGAACAGAGACAATTTCTAAGCATCAACTAAATACGGCAAAGTTTCACAGCGCAATAATAGGCGTTTAAGATACAGCCAATCAATAAAGGACTTTAGGCTAGATCAAGAAGAGCGTAGGCTGTAGCTGAAGTGCCATGTATGTCTGCTAAGGCCAGTAGCAGCACATGTGCCAAGGACAGCCAATCAGGATAGGTGCAGCTAGCAAAGATGAACCTATTGCAAAGGTAGAAACTGAGAACTGTCTGAAAGGACAAGAACAAGGGTTGTTGCAGTATATATTTATACAGACTCCTGAAAGGTTAACAACAAGTTCTTAGTTACACCTTGATAGATTTCAGCCGCTGGCTAGATTGTACTCCAGTTTCAATAAACGTAATTATCTTCAAAGTTCTATTCTATTGTAGTCTGTAGTGCTCTTGCATAGGATTAGGTAGAGTACATTGGCAATGCTAACATCTATATGTAGCTTTGAACATATCATCAATAATCCAAGTTGCTCAACACCAGTCTGACTCTTTTACAATTTGACCGGGAATCCTTTATATAAGCTTTTATGAGCTTGGATTCTGGGCAAGCAATCTTGGCGTGAAACTTGTTGCCATCTGGTGGTCACTTACAAGTTTTTTGCTTCCCATAGTCTTAGCTGCAGACAATTTCTCTCATTCCATGGTAGTCTTATTTCAGTTAAAAGTCAAAAACACAAAGCATAAAAAGATTGAGGGTAAAGCGGCCATTGTCACACATAAGTATCATTTTTTATTAATTATTATGATGTTTCCATTATATACAAATTGGGGTACATTCAGCTGAAAACCCCTCTGGTTCTGGAATCACACCTGGATTCCTATCACATGGTTTATAACATAACAGTGTCATCCAATCCAGATCTTTACCAAAAAGATCTTCACACTCTTAACCTATAAGAATGTGCCATAATACATTCCAGAATCACCTGATTCCTTCCGTGGAAATGTATTGCTTTGGCTTGAAGCATTCTGGACTTCTGGCGCCAAAACCCTGTGGAATATATGTATTCCTGATCTAAGCTATCCTTGTTCCAACTGGGAACTAGCTGATGAATCCCAAATGTATAGACACCATTGTCTACATTTATCTGTTTTTGCATTTAATGGTTTTTTGCATTAAAAACCCCATTAAAACTAGTTGAAACCCAAACCAGGTGCCACTGCGGCGCCCAGGAACTTACTTAGGCAGTGCCCCAGTGCCTCAGCGCCTGAAACATTCACTGGGCGGCGCCTCGGCGCTTTAAAAATCAATTAGGCGGCGCAGCAGTGCTACTAACCTAATTAATTTGCAAAAACAGCGCTTTTAAACCACAATTTGGGGGTTACTTTTGGCTAACCTTAACCAAACTTCTTGACACAGTCTAGGCAATTAAACAATACTTTAAATCCTCATTAATTATATTCCCAGCATATATTAATTAACCTTCCCAGTTAATTAATCTGTTTGAAGGCAACTAGTCTTTACTTGACACAGTCAAGTCCATTTTGGCCCTATGATTAAATCCTCATTAATCATATTCAAGGGTATCAATTAATTAACCCTCCCATTTAATAAATTGGTTTGAGACACCTAGTCTCATAATCTGAACTGTTAAGATTATTCATTACAGCCCTCAATTAGTACAGCCTAATTGATTCCTGGGTATCAATTACTATGCTGGAAAGTCTCTCCAAGGCCAATCCTATTTTTTTGAATTTCAACCTATGAAATTCATCACAATTAACCTCTTTGTGAAACCACAGCCCAATGTGACTGTAGTATGGTCACAATAAAATTTGGCTATAACTCTTAAAAATAAAAATGTCTGAAAATTTTCTAACCATTTTATAATTTCTTGGTAGAGAAGTTGTAAATAAGTAGCTTGAAAGTATAAAATATTTTAATATTTACTGAGAAAATACAACAAGATGAAACTTAATATTTAAATAGATTTCTAATATAAATGTAAGCCAATGATTTCAGGAAAGATTGTTTTAAAAGTAAAAAGTTGATTTAAAAGTGCTAGTTTGTAAGGTTGGAAGCTTCCAGGAAGATAATTTTAAACTAAAGCCTTAAGGCTGAAGATATTTAAATTAATAAAATATTTTAAAAAATAAGGTAAATATTTCAAAAGTAATTGAATCAGAGCCAACAATAATTTATAAGTAAAATTGGGACTAAGTCAGTGTATTAATATTAAAAATATTAAATAGTGTCATATTTTTTTATAGAAGGCTGGTCTAGAAAATTAACTTCAAGATCAGGATATTGATCTATACAGTAGTTTTAAAATCTATGGCAACAAACAATATGAATTCAAATTTAAGCAAAATTGAAATGAATCCAGATCTATTGTAAATCAATATAAATTAATTTATTTTTAATTTTGTTTAAATCTGAGTTTATTTTGTTTAAATCTGGATTGTTTTTACTTTGCCGCCATAGCTTTTAAAACTACTGTATCAACAGGCATATTGGTTGTTAGCCTAAATAATAAGAAAATTGTGACTTGTTTAGAAGGGGGAAATTTGGTCAGAGTCCCTACCAAACAGACAAAAATATGATTAGCCTTTTAAAGTTAAGAAGAGATGAACATAGCTCAACCATAGAAGGTTAAATAAAACAAAGGTAGAGAATGAATATTGTTTGCAACTGACACAAAGCCGGAGTAGGAAAAGAGAATTTAGGGGCAGAGAAAAACCAACCCAAAAGCTAAAAAGCCTCTGTATTATTAATTACAATTTTAACAGCAAAAAGGTAATATTCAAAGCTTTATACTAACTTAAATAGATAGCAAACAAAGTTTAAAACCAAAGAAGGCTTGAAAAGAGTTCTCTTAAAAAATGAATTGGGAAGTGCAGTGGCTGATGTTGTGGAAAAAAGGTAAATTAAAAGGGAATGATTGGTTCTAGCTCCTCCATCATATATTAGTAAACAAAATAATAACCATGGTATAATTGGATAAAAAGAACTGTAAAGTAGTTACTAAAATCTACTTTCTAGGCATATTTATGCCTCTTGAAATACTTACCACACCATAAATCTATTTTAAGGCAAAATTCAGGGGGTATAAAATTAGGCTAGTAAATTTGCATAAAAATCTTAACTTTTTTATGATTGGCTTTTGATGAAAATCTAGGTTTTTAAGGTAGGACACACCATTTCAAAAACACCATCCCAAAATACGTCATCCCAAATTTCTGCTATCTCAATTTATTAGTAAAAACGCCATTTTGATTTACAGCATTTTGACTAAGAAAAAACAGTTTTAAAATTTTAGATTTTTTGAACTCTAAAAATTACCCAAAAAAATCATAAAAATAAAAATTCAAAAAACATTTCTAGGCTTGAAAAAGCCTCAGGATTTCAAATATGCAAAAAAATAATTAAATCAGTAGTAACATAGTTGTGTAAAGCCCAAAAGTTAAAATAATCCCAAAAACAACTATTTTCATATATTTTAACTACAAACTATACTTTAAAATAAGCATATAATTGTACCAAATACTAAATAAATATAAAATATGATAAAGTTAAAGGAAATAAGAGAGCAAATAAAGGAGTGTTTATTACAAATAGGCTCAAACATAGGTAGAAAGAGCAACTGAGATAGCTTGGAGATGCTCAAGCTTGCTATCCTTGGGATAGTAGGCAAGGACCACCTTGCTGATTTCAGTGTACTTTTTAACCACTTTGGTCATCTTGGGGGGATCACCCTTGGTCTTCATGCCATTTTTGAAGAGGCAGGCAGAGATGGCTTGTTGGGTTTTGAAGTGGACCATGATCTTATTGAATTTGGGCTTATGAACCCTAACCCTTGTAGCAAACTGGCTATGCCACCCTTCAAGGGAAGAGGTGGTCTTGATCAACCTGTCTTTGACCTGCATGAAACAGTTCCAGGTGATTGAGTCACTGCCTTTTCTAATGTGGTGTGCTCCTTGGAAGATGCTAACCCATTGAGTCACAAAATACTCAATAAAGGGCGCAAAGGCTGCCTGGTTAGCCTGGTTGGCCTGGATATAGGGATGGCAGAGGAGGGCATCATAAAAGGCATTGGTCTCCTCCTTTTGCACAAGGGCAAGGGCAGCAAATCAGTTAAACACGTCCTTTGCTTTCTTTGTGCCTTCAGTGTAGACCAGCTCATGGAGGTCAGAGCACTTTTGGAGGTGGTGGCAGAGTGCCTGCCAGAAGTGGAAGTAGCATCCCTGAGGGGAGCTCTTGAAGACTCTAATAAAAGCATTGGCCTGAGCCTGCTCAAAATCTACTACCAGGTATTCATGGTATTAAAGGCTTTCAGGATTTTTCTTGATTGGGGTAGCTTCCTCTGACTGGGCCTTTTTCTTGCGCCCTCTAGTATCCTTTGGCTCCTCTTCAATAGTTGGGAGGATCTCATACAACTTGGCCTTTAATATTGTTAGAGCCCAGACATAAGTTTCCTGCTTCTTATTTGGGAGGAAAAAGAAGACCAGGGGAAGAACAATATTGCCAACCTGCCCATGGATATTCCAAAGCTGGCTAAAGAGCTTTGGGCAGGTTGATAATGTTCCATCTGCAAGCCAGGTCTTGCATTTTAAAAGGTTGCAAAGATCCTGGGAGGTAGCAAAGCAGATGATCCGCTCTGGGGCATGTTGCCCATCATTGTGAAGGAGAAATCTCTCTTCATGCTGGGAAAGCTTTTGCTCTTCAGTTAAAATCAACTGGTCAATTGATGTAGCACTGACACATTCAGTGCTCAGAGCATATCTCTGGTTAGTTAGATATCTCTGAAGTTTTGAGGCGCCACCAACAGTTACCAGTTGGGTATCATTTAGATTAATTAGTGCATCATTTACGACCTCAGTTGCAGCTTGGTCTTTAGTGGTTGGTATGACCTGGCAAAGAAACCAGCAGATCAGTTGATACAGTGGATCAAAGGGCTTGACACAGTCATGCCCAATAGTCAGGGCTTTAAATCAAGTGAACCCATAGGTGGTAAGTCTAGCTGGACAGCCAACATTATCACATTTGAAGTGATGCTGACGGATGGGCTTCTTCTCGTTGTTGCAGCTGAAGCTGTAGCCCTTGTGGACAAAGCCAGCACCCCCTTTCTTTGTCATAATTGGATAGCTGACAGGGTATGTGGCGGGCACAGCAAATGTACCATTTCTGTTGCATACATTATGGATGGTATTAAGATCCCAGAGCTCAATTGGCTCATCTGCAGGAGCACCAGGCTCAGGCTCCTGCTCTTCTTCATCCTCAGGCTCTGAAGTGGGATCAGAGTAGCAGTTAAAGTTGAACATCTTCTCTTGAGGGTCTGACGGGGAGTAAACAAAAGGAGAATGGGGAGGGGTTGGGCTTGTTTTCTCAGGCTCTAGTGAGGGCGTAGGGGTCTTGGGGGGAGCTTTACCCTTAGCAGGCTGCTTTTTAGGGGTAGTTTTGGCCTTTTTGGCCTTGGAGGCCTTGGACGCAGCTTTGTTGATGGAATTGGGAGGCATCTAAAAGTGAATTAGTATCAAAATATGAGCAATTTGGGGGTTGTTTTTAAAGAGAAAAACAAGAATGTTTTTAATATAAAATTATCAATTTTTTTACATAGAATTGTAGAGGAGATTAAATAATATATACTATCAAAATTTCAATGTTTTTTATGAAAAAATATTTTTTTATTAGTAACACAAGTAGGCAAAACTTTGAGTTTTGACTGAAAACTTGCTCTCAAAATGGCGTTTTCAAAGTGACGTAATCAAGGTGCCGTAGCTCAAAAACATAGTGTTTTTGACCATTTTTTATATTAAATTAACAAATTTATGGCGGAGCTACCTCAACTGGGCCAAAGAGTAAAACTTGAATTTCTCAAAAACTAGCTTATACAACTGGGGTTAAAAAGTACCCAGTTGTTTAGAGGAGATGAAAAAATATATATTTGGAATTTTATATATGTTTTCTTACATTTTTATTAATGTTGGTTTTGATGTGAAGCTATACTTCTGAAAAGTGGAAAGCAAGAATTGCGGTGGGGGAATCAATATAGCATAGCCTGGCGTCATATGTAATTCCCCCTTATTTTCCCCTATCCATTGTGCGCCTTGAATCAATTGTGTGATGTGAAACTTGGTGGAATTTGAAGTGACATAAATCAAAATGGTGTAATCACTCTCTTCTATATTAAAATCACTATTAAAATATTTTATTGATGAAACCCTTATTAACGTATCCATGTATAATAAAGTTATAAATTACATATAAAAAAACTGGTTTTTTACCCAGCAATGACAATCACTAGAAGGACTATCATAGTGGTGTCTTTTTAGGTTGTTCCTTTTATAAGTGTCTTAGATTAATACTATAGGAACATCTTCTGGCACTATACCACAGGCTTTATTTTAGTTTGGGTATAAACTTATTTTAGTTTAAGATAGATGGTGTAATTCAAAATGACATAAAGTTGAGATGGCGTAAACACGCCCCACACTAGATGTGTTTTCATATGTAAATAAAGTTAGCAAAATAAGATTTAATTAATCTGAATTGAAGTGACAGAATTGAGATGGTGTAAATTTGAGATGCTGTATTATAAAAGTATATGTAAATTTTAACTATTTTATTGTTTATTTTATTTTTTTGTGATTCAAAATCACTAACACAAAAAAACGCCATCTCAAATTAAATTCAAGATGGCGTTTTTTGAGATGCCGTTTTTGAAATAGCGTGTCCTACCATTTTAGTTTAAGATAAATGTTGTAATTTGAAACGACATAAAGTCAAGATGGCGTAAACACAACCCACACTAAGTAATTTCATATATAAATAAAGTTAGTGAAATAAGATTTAATTAATCTGACAAAGTGACAGAATTGAGATGTTGTAAATTTGAGATGCTGCATTATAAAGATATATGTAAATTTTAACTATTTTATTGTTTATTTTATTTTTTTGTGATTCAAAATCACTAACACAAAAAACACCATCTCAAATTAAATTTGAGATGGCGTAAATCAAAGTGTTGTTTTTGAAATGGTGTGTCCTACTGTTTTTAAATAGGTAACAGCAGCTTAATAACCCAGGATCTGCTGCAGGGCAAACATTTATGTTTTTTAGATTAAGGTTAGTGATCTAGACAAATAATTACCTTAAATGCAGCTTTGATTTGAATTTTGAAATGAATTGGTTATTTTGAAAATTTAAATACCTCTTTAAACTAAAATTAGCTTCAAAAATATGTAACTTAAGCTTAACTATAATATCATAGATGTTTCCTTTATCTATAGGGAGTATATTGCTTATTTTTTATCTCAACTTGGTCTTTGAAGCTATTCTATAGTATTTAGAAAGTAAAAGTTAGTATTGAAGATAGGTGAGGCTTAACTTGCTTAGAAAACTCAAATATTATCTCCAATTTATTAAATTGATGGATTTAATCAATCAAACACAGCTCAGAAGCACTCAAAGAAAAACTCAGAATTTTTTTTGTTGTCTGGTCTATATGCAACTTAGCAGCTCCACTACCTGATCCATTGGTCAGATGGGCAGCCTGAAAAGATACAAGGAAAAAGGCTCATTCAGGGATTTGTGTGGATAAAAAAACCAGTATCATTCATATATTGCTGGATAATATTCATTTAGCATGGAATCTCCACAATACTTTAATAAAAGCATATATTTCCTTCTGATATTACTTTCTCAAAGCCTACACCAGCACTAAAAATTAATAATGATAATATAGGTACCATAATCAAATATATTTGGTATATTGTAAACTATTCTTAATTTTATGAAGTATAACAAGTGAAAAAATTCACTTAAAATTTGAAAATACAGGAACAAAAACACCATTATTTAAACCAATCACTGATTGATACAAGCTGAAAAAACATTGTTATACCCTGTGACCTCTGGAAATCAAACCCATGCCACTTCTTTGGAAAAGAAATATTCTACCTCTATACTACAATTTTTTGAAGGGAGCACAGGTTTATCAAGGTTCAGAGACGTCATTTAAAAGGAAACACAGCAATGGGGAAGGAAAGTGAGGGATACCAGAGGAAGGGGTAGCAGTCTGCAGGCCTTCTATGTGCCTGTCTTTTAATTGAATGACTCCCTCAATTATAGGGTGAGATGAGTCAACAATAGTATCCATAAGATTTCTGTACCCAGGAATTGTGTGACCAAATTTGCCTGTATGAATCATAGTATTATCCATTAGGGTGCAGAATTTTTCCTTCATGAGTTACACCAGGTTTAATCCACTGTAAAATATTACATCTATAAAGGTAGTATGGATGGTCCACAGTGCAAGATGATAAGCAACTGCTCAAACTACTAGGGGTTCCTGCTTGAGACTTCTCATGAAGAAGATGTCAAACTTTGGCTGAAAGCATACAGAGAGGTTCAGCATGTTGGCAACCTCCATCCAGAACCTCAATACAACTACTTAACCAAAGAAATTATGCTCCAGATTGGCATCTTGGAATGGGCAAAGTCCACACTGGTAAATTGGGTAATCCACTGGGAATGTTGATTCACTCCAGAAGTCCTTGTTGAGCAGTCTCCAAGTCAGTCTGTGCATTTGTTGTCACCATTGGCACCCACATCAGAGTAGTAATTTCTTTAGGGGTGATTGTTGTAAAGTTACGCCTCCCCTTAGGCCTCCACTTCAATTCCTGACAAATGCTTGGGAATTTCTACCAAATTATGTTTGAATATTTATCTAAAAGGTCACCAAAAAAGCCCAAGAAAAGCCTTCAACTTAATACCTTGGAATTATTCAGAAGATGCCTCCACCTAACCCACCCAAGAGACACCTCTGGTTAAATATCATGTGCAAGAGCGGCCTGGAGCAGTGGTAATTACATCCAAATCATATTCCTGATGTTAATTGGTTCAGTTTTTCTTTTGACTATGTCCGTTCAAAATTTGTCAAGATCTTCCTGCCTCAAGAAATTCATTTGTATCTGTTCATATGATTGGTCAATTGGTTTGTGACATTTGATCTACCACCCCAATCCCATTACATCCCTTAAATTAATGCAAGAGTTGTAAAAGACCTTGCTTCATCATTCTCTAATCTAATAAAGCTCAAAATTTGTTAGTAATTTGGTCATTTGGTTTTATCTGTTGCTTCGCCGTGTTCAGTTGACTCCTGTCCCCCTTTGACCACCCAGGAGTTATTGCTGAAACCGTGAATTTATTGTGGTTGAGAGCTGGGTTTTGTTTCTTTATAACCTGCCCCCCAATTCTCACAATTGTGACCAGTCTACTGGCTTCTAACCACTTGCAAATCATCTTGGGATATTCTGGCTTGGGTTTTGGGTCTTGGAGTACCTTCTTCCCACACTTGGACACCACTGTCTTTTGGCATGTGACAATGCTCTTCATATCCAGATTTTAATTAATCTGTCTGTTTCTATCTATCAAATGAAAACCCTTTAGGCCCCAATTCTGTGGGCCAGCAGGACCAAGCTTCTTAGAGATTTCCTATTCATTGACTTTCATTATTGCCAAGTAGTGATTCAAGTATTTGGGAGTGTCTTTGGAGGGTGTAAATCTCTTTTTTCAAGAACAATTGTCTCAGTCCAAATGTTGAAGGGTTAGGTATCTGGATAGCCCATGTCCAGTTTACTGCTCTGCCCACTGCTGGTGAATCAGTATGTGCAGCAAGAAGTTCCCTTAGATTTTTCTCCCAGATCCTTTGGCAATGCTGGACATGATCTATCAGACCCAATCCCCTGACAACCTGGGGAGAGAGGCCTCTAACATTTTTACGGGGGACATATTGGGAGTACCCCATAAGAAGTTGTGGGTCATGCTTGACATCCTTTTCTCAAAGGCTTTGAAGAAGGGTACAATGTGTGCTACATACCACACTACCTCTATACTTCAAGTGCTTATTATTTGAATAAATTGACAAAATTTCAAAATAAGAAAAAGAAGCTATACTAATTTGGGTTTTTTAGGGGAACAAAATCATACTACTTTGGCTGAGTTTTATAACATTACTAGTCAGATATTTTTTATAATATAAAAAATCACAGCTAAGCATCAATATATTATCATTTTATAGAATATTTTTTATACAAGAGTTTATTTATAACAGTAAGCTAAAGCGTCTGCTTGAGAATTCTGGAACCTGTAAATTATCTCAATTTTTAAAAAATCAAAAATGGTTCATATCTTATAAAAACGAAATCTATATACTCCAAGGTAAATGTATAATGTTAAACAATAAAATACTTAATATAATCTAACAAGCCAATATATTGGTTTCCTAAGATGGAATGAAATTTTTTTATTAGTTTTAAGTAAGAAAAATAAATTTCAAGCTTAATTATGATACCAAAATAAAAAGCTTAAAAGTTTTAAGAGTTCTTGATTGCTATTAAAAAGTTGTAAAATGCATACATACTTAAATCTTGTTTGGCTGTAATAGCATGCCTGAAGAATTTAATAAATAGAACTTGATTTACTTAGATCATCCTATTTTTCTGATGTTTGATGTGATGATAAAGCAACTTTTGGGGAAGCTTCTAATAACAATTTGAAGAAGAATGATTTTATTGGATGCTACTTTAGGCCTTTATAGATAGAGTTATTGTGGAATATACCTAACTTTATTCAGTGGGTTGTATCAGGTGATATGACTCAGATCAGAATGAACAAATACCTGAACAAGTTGGGTAGAAATTAGTTTGATACCAAACCAGTCAAATATTGGATAGTTACCAAATTGGGCAAGTTATCAGATATTAAGTTAGGTTAGCAGTAGCTGAGCTATTACAACATATGGACCTATGACAATAGGTTAGGCTTAAAAAATAAAGCTTGTTTTACTTTGATGAGTAAATTAACTTAATTTACTTTGGATATACTCTGTTTTAATGTTGATGGATTAGATTGAAAATAAAGGCTTGGTTTATTTTGATTAATCAAATGCCTTGATTTAATTTTATCATTATTTTCAGGATTTCAAGATATTGAGTAATCAACAGATTCAACCAACAATTATGAGCACACAGCTATGAAGCCTAAGAATGGTTTAAACAAAAAAATGTGGCCAACTGGGCCATGAGATCAATAGATTAACTACTAAATCACATCCCAGCATTAACAAAATATATTTTCCTAAAAAATGAATAGAAAATGCAGATTTTTTGCAATTAGCTAGTTCACTCAACATGCACCTGAATATGCATCTCATGATAATTACTTATCTAAACTTTGATTATATCCTAGAACAAGATGGGCATAATATGTGCTGCACCTGGATTACATCTAGAAGAGTCCACCATGGACTGGGCTTCCAGGCTAAAAATGCTAAGATAAAAGGCTTTGAATCTATTTTATTAGAGTAGCTCTTATTAAATGAACAAAATCTTTAGCAACTAGTAGTCATATACTGTCTAGCTAGCCCTGGGTAGTGGCCCAGGTAGACAACTGACTTTGCTTGATTAAGGGACTTGGTTATATGGTGTGTTAAAGAGAAACTAATGCTGTTGCAAATAAATCAATCAGAGTTCAGTATTTGATTGGGGAAGACAACAGTTCAATAGAAAGGACAAGAATGAATAGAATAAGGTATTGTTTATTGTAGAATATTGCAATTAATATACTATATGGGAAAAGCCATAAGGCCACAAGGGGGTGACATAGTGGCATGTTCCATGTAGGGTTCAAAGCCAAGGAATAACTTGTGCAGGATTAGCAGGTTGGATTGGTAGTGCTCCTAATTATGAGAAAGTGCCTGCAATTTGATATTACCATCAGACTGATCCATGTTGTTAGATATGTCAAGGGGTGGCTCATTGAGCGCCCCCTGTATATTGTGAGATATGTAGCAGGTGAAGATAAAATCCTGGTTGCAACACCCCCCTTTCCCCCTGTTTGTTGTCAGGTACCAGGATTGTAACTTGTGGGAGGTCTGGGAAGGTCTGCATGAACAACTTTTGTGTGGGGATGGTACAGCAGGGGCTCAAGCAATTGTGGTGAAGCTTCTTGGTGGTTTCTTGAGCATCTTCAAGTTGGTAGGTGTGGTTGTTATAGACTGCAGCTATATTGAAAGGCCCTAAGTGATTGGGTTCCAATTTGGCTGAATTGGGGTTAAGGGTGTAGACAGGGTCACCTACGGCATACCTGAACTTAAGGTGTTTTTCCCTCCCTCAATTTGCTTGTGTTCAGTTACTTGGGCTTTGGCACACCATTGACTCAGGGACAGAGCTGTCAACGGGGGGTTCCAGGAACTATGGACTGCAACTTCCCTTGTTCTACCCTTTTCAGGCGTTCCAAAGGCCATGGCGCTGGGGCTGAACCCAGTGCCCCTGTTGATTCTTGATTGTAAGATGATTAGAGCAGTAGGCAGGTGTTCAGTCCACATAGTATTGGGATGCTCCTGTGAGAGCTTGGCAATCAGTTGGACCAGTGAGCCATTCAATTTCTCTGTGTCTATTGGCTTGAGGATGATAGGGAGTCATGACTATTTGTTGGAGGGCATTTTTGGCGCATTACACCTTCATGACATGTCCAACAAGCTCAGGGCCATCATCTGTGATGAGAAGTTTGGGTTGCCCAAAACAGGCCACAATTTTCTTTCCAATAAAGCGGGTGATGGTGGTGGCGGTGTGGTTAGTGGTCGCCCATGCTACTGGCCAACAGGTGAAGTAATTGATAGCTGTTATGATGTACTTATTCCCCATTCTGTCTTTGGGGAGGGGCCCAACAATATTGAGGACCCACTGCTCAAAGGGTTCCATGGCTTTAATGGGCAGGCCAGACTTGGGGGGGGTGCAGGCATAGACAAGTTTTTTCACACAGCACACATTTTTTGAGGAGGTCCAAGATGTCTTGGCGCATACACAGCCACCAAACCTTAAATTTTATGATCTCAAAGAGGTTATGTCCTCTGGTGTGACCCAAGTTGTGGTGGTAATATAGTATGATGCTGCCCTGTTATGTGGTGGGAATGTAGGGCATCTTTTCACCTGTCTCTGACCGGAGGCAGGCGTTGCCAGCATCAGTGGTGAACTGAATTTTGTTGTCCTTTATCTTGAAGATGGTTATCAAATTAAGGCCTTCATAACAGGTTGCTTCAGGACGGAGGTAAAGCATTGGCCAATCTGGATCCAAGCCATTGTCCCTGGTGATGGACTCTAAGTAGAGCCTTAAGAGGGTGTCAGCTGTGACAAGTTCCTTCCCAGTCTTGTACTTGATGCACAACTGATAGGAGAATAGGTGCTTGACCCAGCCTTTTTGGCGGTGTTTCAAGTAGGACTGCATGTTGAAGTACTGGAGTGACTTGTGATCTGTCAGGACGTGGGGTGCAAAGGTGGCCCCTTCCAGGTAACAGCATCATTTCCTGGTGCAGTGCACAATTGCTGCCAATTCTTTACATTTATGGGGTAAAATTGCTCTGAGTTGGTGAGCTTCCTTCATTTGTATGCCATGAGGAGGAGAACACCCTTGTCAGTTTCCACCTGTAACACGCCCCTATGGCTCTGTCAAAGGCATCAGTCTCAAGTTTTTACTGGTGGTTCTGGTTGGGAATTTCAATACTGGTGCAGTTGTAAGTCTTTGCTTCAACGTCTCAAAGGCTTAATCTCTGGCAGGGGTCCAACAGAAGCGCTGTTTAGTGTTTAGGAGCTCAATAAGGGGTGCAATTAGTTCCCTGTAATTGGGAATAAACTTGTGCACGTAGGCAACCATACCTAAGAATGTACACACCTGGCCCACAATGGTGAGAGGTGGAATGCTTATAATTGCCTTGATTTTGGCAGGTTGGGCTTTATTCCTTGGGCAGAGAAGGTGTTCTCAAGGAACAGAGGCTCTGACTTGAGGAATTTGCATTTGGAAGGCTTAGCCTTCAACTAGTTTTTCCTGAGGGTGTTGAGGACAGCACAGAGGTGTTGGAGATGCAAGGTTTGATCTTGACTGAAGACAATAATGTCTTCAAGGTACACAATGGCACTTCCCAATCAATTCCTCAAAGGCTTTGTTCTCCAACATGGCAAAGGTGGAAGGAGTGTTGGTCATTCCAAAGTTAATGACACAACACTCAAACAACCTGTAGCGTGTTCAGAAGGCAGTTTTTGCCTCGTCTCCTGGTGCAATGCAGACCTGGTTGTACCCCACAGTAAATTAATCTTGCTAAAGACCTTTGCACCCGCAAGTGTGTCAAACAGGTTGTCAATCAACAGCAGGGGTTACTTATTCTTAAAAGGCACCTCATTTAAGGCGCAGTAACCTGTGACCAGGCAAAGGGACCTGTTTTCCTTGGCTAAGAAGAAGACAGCAGCCCCATATGGCAAGATCAAGGGGCAGATGAAGCCCTTATTGAGCGTGTCTACAAGGTGCTGGCAGAGGGTCTCATTTTTTTGATGTCAGGCAATAGAGGGGGAGTGCTTTGGGAAGCAACCCTTTCAGTTTTACAGCATTCTGGATCTCTTGAGGAGGGGGAAGTTGTCTCAGTGTTTTATTGAAAACGTCCTTATATTCATTGAGGACTGTGGCAAGTGCTGGTGGAGTGATCAAGGGAAGTGCCGTAGGTGATTTAGCGCAGATAACTTTGACTGAACATTGTTTAAAGTTTAGTCCCCCCTTGAAATTATATGAGATCATTTCTGTTATTTTGACAAACACAGTATTGTGAAGCAACTTGCGCATTTTGACAGGGTATATCTGAACCCCCACCCCATTCCTATTGAGGGTGATCACAGATGTATTCCAGTTGATGTAGGGCCGGTTATGACAAATCCAGTCAAGGCCAGCAATGACATTGTGGCTGAGCCTTGCTATGATTGGCCCAGAGAGCTTAACCTGGATGTTCCCCATTCTCAAAGATAAGGGTACTATCTCATGGGTAATTGCCACTCTTTGGGAATCAGCCACCTTTACTGCCTTGAACCTACTTGGAATGTAGTATAACTGTTGGGAATCAGCAAACACCTGGCCAACCATGGTGTTGTTGGCCCTGGTATCCACCAATAGTTTGTGGGTATTCCCACAGAAACAAAAATGGATCAGCCAAGCGGATTACTTTATTGAGGGAGTGGCTTATTTTAAGTATGGGGTTGTCACTATGAACCTAGAAGACAGCAAGGGTTTCAACTTTGTGTACATTATAGTTGCAGGGGTTCTTGGCAAGGAGGGATTGAGAGTGGGGGTCAAGTGGGGTTGTAGAACCTCTCGTATCTACAACCCCCAAGCTTTTCCCTGGTCCTCAATTTGTGCTAACTGGAGTTCCCCCTTGTGGGGGTGTTTAATCATATTTTTCTGCTGGCAGGGCTGAAGGCAACCTACTTGGTTGTGGGCACTGCCAGGTGTTGCACAAGGTTGAGGTGGAGCATCATTTGTGCAGTGGAAACCCATTAAAGCCTGGTTGTTGGTCTCCACAAGAGCTTTGTAGCAGTCATCAATGGAGGTGCAGCGACCTAAAGGGACCCACTTACAGATATGGAGCTTGAGCCCATTGACTATCAGAGTCAAAAGCATGGTGTTCCTGTCAGTCATGGATTCTGGGGCAGCAGCAAGAGCTTGTTGCCAGGCGGCAAGGTATTTGGGAACAGATACAGTCTGTTTGATTGATAGAAGGGGAGTTCCCACCACAATGGGTGAAAAGGTTTCACTGTAGTGGGACTTTGCAGCGTCCCTGAACAACACCCAAGTGATATCTATCGCTTGGCTGGCCCAGTTGGTGGACCACACAGTGGCAGGCCCTGTGAGGCGCCCAGACACGGTAACAACTCACATGGGCTCAGGTACTTGACAGATACAGAGGTGGGCTTTGGTAGAGTGGAGCCAACTGACAATGTCAGCCCCTTCAACACCACCCGCAAAAGATTCAAGATGTAGGTTGAGCATGTTGGGAAAGGTCCAATTGTGGTGGGGTGACGCTTGCGTTGTGCTGTCTAAGGCAAAGTTAGTTATACACACTCATAAGTACCAGTTGATCTTGGTAGATGACATAATTTTCAGGGATGTCCCCCTTGGAGATTGGCAGGAAAGTCTCTTGATGAGGAGTAGCCATACAGCCCGTACTCTGTCATTTCTTGGGGGAATTTTCTCTTTAGGTAGGTTTAAATCTACCTCTGCTACCACTGATGCAACTGAACCAATGAGAGTTCATTATTTGAATTAGAGAAGACAACAGTCCAATAGAAAGGAGAAGAATGAATAGAATAAGGTGTTGTTTATTGTAGAATATTGTGATTAATATACTATATGGGGAAAGCCACAAGGGGGTGGCATAGTGGCATGTTACATGTAGGGTTTGAAGCCAAGGAATAACTTGTGTGGGGATCAGCAGGTCAAATTGGTAGTGCTCCTAATTAGGAGAAAGTGCCCACAGTTTAATATTGCCATCAGATTAGTTCATGTTATTAGATACATCAAGGGGCAACTCATTGAGCGCCCCCTTTGTATTATAAGATATGTTGGCAGGCAAGTATGGAAACTTGGTTGCAATAATGCTGTGCAAGCCCTCAAGTGAAGTTTTCTTCAAAAGTCTCCCCCTCATGGTTAGCCCGCCTGCCTCAATTCTCTAATAATACTTCAGTCTCTATCTTAGTGATGTAAGCTAACCTTTTAAATAACACAAGCAGCTTGGCCAGCTTTAGTAATAGTCTTTGAATAAAGACTGATGTTCCTTATCTTGTTTCTTTTGGGCTTAACAATGAAGCATATATCTATCTCTTAATTAATTCCTCAAATTGGCTTTATTAGTTTAGAGCAAAAGACATGATTTTGCATACAGTAAAAATTATAAAGTAAAATATAGAGACACAAAAATCAACCCATATCCATGTGACAGATCCAGGCCTAACCAGTCCATCCTGCCATTATCCTGCCCTTGACTCTTATTGCTGTTACCTTCCTGGGACAAAGCTTTGAGGAGCTTTGTCTCCAGGGAGGCAATTTATCAGATAACACTTTATTGTCATCCCGCCAACAAGCCATGATTTCAACGCTTTTTTCCTCTCGTGCTCTCAACGCCTCAATTTCACAATTTGCCATCTCTTTTACTTGTTGCAAGATCTCATCCCATCCTACCAACAAGTTCCAAGAATCCCAAGCATAAATTGGGTTCCCTTGGGCAGGAGTCCCTTCCTTTGCAAAGTAATTGGAATACAGCTCTTCAAACGCAGCCTTTACTTCTACTAAAGATTCAGCAGGAACAGTCTTAGTGACCTCCAGGCTGGTCTAGGATTCTTCCAATGTACTTGTAGCAACCTCCCTTCTTGCTGCAGCGGTTTCCACACAAAGAACCCCAAACTTGGCTCTCTCAAATTTTAACAAAGAAGGCATGACAATTGAAAAATAGGTGAGGAGAAAGTGTCAAAAACGACAATGAATATATTTTATTAATGTTTAACTGTTTTCACTTATATACCATTTGGGGCATACACAACTGAAAACCCCTCTGGTTCCTGAATCAACCAATGACTTGAGTCACGTGGTCTATGACATTCAAGTTGTCCAACATAGATCTTTACCTAAAAGATCACCAACAATTCTCAACCTATGAGAATTGACCTACAATGGGAAGAAGTCACCTGACTCCATTCAACACAATGTAACAATTTGGCATGGAGCTTCCCAGCTCCCAGCGCCAAAACCCTGTGGATTGCACATCCTAAACTCAGCTATCAGTGTTCCAACTGGGAACCAGCTGATCAAACCTGAATTCCTAGGCATCCTTGCCTTTATTTAGTTATTTTTGCATTTAATGGTTTTTGCCTTTAAACCCCATTAAACTGCTTTGAAACTCAAACCAGGCGCCACTGCGGCGCCCCAGCGCCTGAGAAAATTTGATAGCAGCACCTCTTGATTTCATTAGGCGGCGCTTCTAATCCAATAAATTTGCCAACACAGCGCTTTTAACCCTAATTCTGGGGGGTTTCCCATGGTTAACCTTAACCAAACTTCTTGAAAAAGTCAAGACCATTTTAATATAATTAAATCCTCATTATTATATCCCATATTTATTAATTGATCTTCCTGATTAATGAACCCATTTTTGAGACGCCTAGTCTCCAAGATTGATTTGGCCAATCTTGCCTCAATTCTTTTAATTAGCCCAACCCAACTAAAATACATATTATGTTCTTTTATTAAACATAGATATCCGGTTTCTAGGAACCTTTCCCTCAAGAATTCCAAACAAACCTATCTATATGTAATAAACAGCAAAAACAGAACATCTTTATATTTTGGAGCATTTATTTGGCTAAATACTCAGCAGTGACTGTAATACGGTCACAATCCAGAAGTAAGACAAATGTCTCATTGACCAGGGTTGTGGGCCCTGTCAGACTTCTTACTTTGATGGCTAAAAAAAATCTTCTAGGCCACATGTTATACAAAAGTCACAGGTCCCCCTGTACTTTTCTAATTTCAGAAAAGTTAGGATATTACTTTGGTGGATGATAAAATACCCCAGTCCATGGTTTTCTGACAACCCTCTTCTTTTCTTTTGATAGATTTTTAAAAGATTAAAAGTCAAGCTAAAGCAGATTAAACTTACTTTTCCAGTTTGAAAATTAATCCCTTTACTTTCATATCATATATATTTAATTTTAAGACCAAAAGGTATTAGCTTTGAAGCTTACCTGAAGTTGTTGAAGAGCTCCTGACTTAAAAACTCCTCTTGTCAGGATTCTCCTTCATTTTTTATTTCTTGCTGCTAGTATTTCATTTTACTACAATTGCCAGTTTATAATCCTAGCTAAGATCTCCAAAAATTTTACAAGTCCCCAGTTCCCCCTTCATTTTCCTAACTTTTGGGCCAATTTAACCTAAAGATTAACGGTTAATTCAAGTTTGAACTTACCTCTCTTTTGCAAACAGGATTTGAACCTGTACCTATATGTTGGGTTAGTTTAAATCTAGTCCAAATTCAATTACCTTTTGCTTTTGCTCTGCTTCCCTTCCTGTTTACGCCAGCAGCCTTGGACCAAGTTTTCCCACTCTTCTGCCTCTGCTTATATAGTTTTCAAGCAAACATTTAACCACCAGCTTCCTTGTTCTTTTCCTTGCCTTAAATTAATCTTTTTAAGTTAAGAATTGCAAAAATGTGCTTGTGGTTGTTTTTTATGCTTTAAAACCAACTAACTATTCTTGGTTAGTCCACACATCCTTTACTTTCACCTCAAAAACCCAGACTTGAATAAAAGCCTGAGTTTTACTCAGTCTCAACTTAAGTTGAGATTGTTTGACTTGCACCCCAAAAAGATACTTGTTAGGTTTTGTGACTTGTGTTCTTCTTTAAAATTTTAGTCTTAGTTTAAATCTTTGGTCCCATGATTCCTTTTGACTTTATTCTTCACCAGTTAGGTAGTTTCTATAGTAGCACCCACAATTTAATTGTTGATAGCTTCAATCCTCCCTCTAGTGCAGACCATTTCCCAGTCTTAGAGATTGGCTTTTTAACCAAATCATCTGTCATTAAGGCTTGTCTCTATTTTATCTTCTTAGGGTTAATAAATTGTCTTAGTCCTTATTTTACCTTGTATAAGCTCTTAGGAGCCTTAGTTCAGTTGCTATTTCAGACGTTTCCCACCTTTTTGTATTTGACTAATATAAATATCACTGGGTTAAAAGCTTTAGTTTATAATCATCTTCCCCAAACCATGAGACCTTACACCTCTAGTGAAATGATTTGTGGTTAGTTTAGGTTACCTGGATGTTTGGTTGATGCTGAAATCATGCTAATCTTTTAAGCCAACCAAGTTCAAGAATTTCAGCTTTTAAGAAGCTTAAATTATTTTTCAAGTAACAATCTGAGCACATCTATAATTACATTAGACTGCTTAATATCTTAAAGTAGATATCTGTATATAAAACTTGATGGAAGCTGCAGCTGGCAGCCCATACCGGAAGCATTCCCCATCTTTCCAGACTACTGTTGTTGGGTAGCTTTGGAAAAGCTTAGCAGCTCTGCTGAAAGCTCTCCAGTTGGATGGGCTGCCTGAAAGGCTGCCACTAAAATACTAAATCATGACTTTCTAGGTTTAATAGATACTTGTGTTGTTTTTTCTTCTTTTAGATCTAACATTTTAATCATTTGATGTTACAATCTTTCTAGTACAATAGATAAATCATGATGCAATGTTTGACTTAAGGGTGGAATACAAAATCTAGAAACAAGTCATCTAGAAAGATGATATATATAACATTTGTCCAAAAACACCATCTATAACCTATCTCAAATTTCTGGCTTAACCACGCCTGATGCATGAAATATTGATAACAGACTAAAAGCATTCCAAACCTATTATAAAAAACACATGTCTAGACTCAAAATCATCCAAGAATTTTAAATCTTCAATAAAAATTGTATGGTCAGCCAATACCAACTATAATGCACAAGGCTCCAAAGCCAACATACCCCAAAACTGTGATATTTACATAATGGAATTTATTTCTATGTTAACATATATATACTAAAAATAAAGTAAAATTAAATATTTGGAAGTAAAGTATTTAATAGAAGAGTTAGTTGATCAGAATTTATCCCCAAGAGCCTTGACAATGCCTTATTAATGCCTTTGAGATGGGTAAGGTGGCCTTCTATGGTGTAATAGGCCAAAACTCCTCAGTAACACTTGCAAACTTGACCTTCTGATCTGCATGCTTGGATAAAACAGCTTTGCTTTTGATGGCCTGAGGGTAAAGCTGGTCCCCATGGATATACCAGATCTTCAGCTTGTTGATAATCACAATTAATATAGACTTCTTATCTTAATCTGGTGGGGAAATTGGTCTTGCCAACCTTCAAGTGATGAGGTAGTCTTAGCTATGCTGTCCTTAACCTGATTACATCAGTTCCTGTTAATGGAGTCACCACTTTTGCATACATTAAATCATTAATTAAACATTTTAATGCTGAAACCCAAATATTGCAGATCCTTCTATGATAAGGAATAAAACCAGTAAAAAAGTGGGTTTTTAATGGCTGTGTTACAGGGCAATATACATTAAAGTGGTGTTAATTTGAGTTGATTTATTATATTGGGTCTTAAATCAATACCATACTTTATTCCCAGTTAATAAGGAAAATGCTTGTATTTACCACAAAAAGTATAATAATTAATGGATTCCAGGTGGCATCTTTCTAGGTGGTTTTTTTGATGGCGTATTTTAGGGTATTTATTAAGTGTTTTTATACTCAAAAAACCTTATTTGCACAGCATTCTTTTATTTTAATTCATGATAGTGTTTTTTAGATGTGTTTTTTTTGGTTGCCTTATTAGAAACCAATATCTAAAAATTGACCATTTAATAATTTTTATTAAGTTTTTTTATTCTGCTGATGTGAATCCTGACTCTATTATGAAAATCTTTTTAAAATAGCGTTTTCTAGATGGTTTATTGCACCGACTTAAGCACTCATGCTTTATAATGCAATTTGTGTACCCTATGTTTCCAGCTTTTCAAATAGTCTTTGGGAAAATTTAAACGTGATGCGATTTGGCTTAAAAGTGTTCTGTGAAGGAACTTTGGTTTAATGGGGAAATGCTGTCATAGAATTCGGTGGTACATAACTTACGCTCGTGCAAATCTAATATGCCACTGTAGATCAAGGGAGATAAGTTGTCGTAACAGTGATAATAACCTCATGCTTGCCAGTTGCTGTAATTGTGTCCTATGTAGGCTAACAGTAAAAACCCATCGAGAAAAACAAATATAAAGGGAATGTCTTTAAACTTGTAGAATATCAAGATGCATATGTTTAACTTTATAGCATTTACTCTCGTCGCAGCCATACCCCTCTTCAACATCAAACAGGTGAGCTATCTGATTGATGTGGACACGAGCGTCGGCCGTGGATTAAATAGCAATAGCCGGGCTGGCAGCCAAAGAAGAGCCCATGTGGGACTAGGAACTGATCCATGCCACATTGCCAGTATGGACCTTTAACGATGCATGAATTTCGTTACCCCTTTTTGTCAGATTATCTTGTTTTCATCTTCCAATCCCTGTATTATCAGAATAAATATTGTCGCGATATCTAGCACAAAATAGTCATTTTTGCACAGACAAGTTTTACATCAGTAAATAATGGCTATTTAAATCACTCCTAAAGCTTTAAAAACAATAAATAATCTGCTTCACTACATGCTCAAGGCAGCCATATTCCACCAAATATAATTGTTGGAAGCGGATCTAATTCTTTACTGACTCTAACTTGCTCACTATCATTTCACGTGATAAATAATCTAAACTGATAAATTAATAGCTTAAAGTATCTACATCCCATCAACTTATTCAGCAGGGGATTCAGATGTCTATGTTATATTCCCATTTAACACTTGTAATAAATAAGTTATGCTCGGATGGGTAAAACTGCGCAGCAAATCCAAGATATTTTAGATATTCTCAGCACCCTGTGTTTCAACTGGAATGGTTTCTGATGTATTTTACTACGAATCATAATGGTTTTAGTTTAAGGTGTGGGGGGTTGGACTGAGGCTGTGGATCTTTCCTCAGGTGTGGAAGTCGAGGCAAAAGAAATGCTCGATCAATCTTTGTTCTGACGACTGTTTTCGGTCAGAGGGATAAAAATAGTCAGCAGACTTTATTTAAAAAGTTTTAATCATTCTCTTGGGTTAGCTTTAGTTTCTGCATGTCTAACTTAATCTTAAAGCATATTAGTTAAATCCACCCACTTTTCCGTTACCTGACCGGTTATTAAGTTTTTTTTTACTTTTTTATTATATGGAAATGAAAGCAAATTCAAAAATATGAATCTAATATTAATTAAAAATATGCAATTTTATATCATCCAACAAATTCAAACTGGAATTTTTTTGCTAGTTTCCATAAAATAAAATATATTTCTCTTTTATTCTTTTTGTTTCTCTAAAAAGAAAATTCATAAGATAAAAGTATCACTATTTTTAAAAAAGTTCAAGATATATTTATTTTGGTTGCATATTATTAAACTTAGCTTAACATAAAATAAACTGTTCTCCTTTAAAGCTTAAAAAAGGGTTCAATACTATAGTATTTTGGACTTTATTTCTTTTTTGGCTTTTTGAGAAATTTTTCTGTGAACCCAGATGAATTAACTGTTCCAAGCCTGAGAAACATCAAGCCCTGATGATTTTAAGCTATGTGAGCTTATGACTGATATTCTGTAAAAATGATTCAGTAAAATAATAGTTAATGTTAAGCTCTGATATCATTCTACTTTAAAAAGCTTAAACCAATCAGAAGCTGAATCAATCAAAGAAAAAGCATATGAAATCACTATAAAAGTTCCCCCATCAAAAAGTATACAAATAAACATGAGAAGTTGTCAGGAATGACAATTTGAATGCTCCTAAATCTTAAAATACGGAACCAGAGTCAAACCCTGGACAAAACATTTTGCAGATTGCCAGACTCACAGGCTGGGAACATGTCAACCTGCTACTTATTAAAGAAGTTGCTACCAGCCTGCCAGGACCCAAACCCTTAGCCATCCCGCAGGATTCTGCAAGCAAACTGCCAGTGCAAGATGCCAAGAATTCCCTCAAGGCGCCAACGCCTGACACTGGTGGTTTGCCCAGTGAAATAGACAAATCTCCCGCTGGGAATTATTCCAAACTCTCCCAAAGTCCCGGGGAAGGCACTGAACCCAAAGAGGCACCCAACAATTGAATTGATAAACAGAAGGATTTGAAGCCTTCTCATCCCAAAGCGGCCAGTGGCAAACTGCCAGTGCCAAGTGCCAGACTGCCATCTGAGACACCCGATGTCAACCCGCCCAAGTCCAGAAAACCCGACTAAGAAGTGAAGCCTGGCAGTGAGGGATAAATACCTGCCAGGCCAAGACCAAAACCCCATTGTCATTTTTAAATAAAGGTTATGAGATATTGGTTTCCCCAATTATTGCTGTATTTTATCCTTGTAATCTGCCAGTTTGCTCAAAGATCCTCTGACCCCCCTGCCAACCCGCCAGCTATGTACCACCCGCCAGGTGCTCCTTTTGGTCCCGTTCACTTCACAGAGTATCCCCTAAAGCCCGAGTACAGAGACTATACCACTGACAACATACTAGCCCGGGACCCCTTGGCCAGAATCACTGAGAGAACCAGATACAACCAAGAAGGCCCTTGGTACATTACCAAACCCGGCCTGTTCAGAGATAAATACAACTTCCTCCCTGCCTACCAAATAGACATGGAGCCACCTGTCACCCCCAAGCCAATGCCCGCCTCCACTGCCGAGCTTCCACTGGACCATACCAACAAGCTTTTTGGAATCCTATATATAACTCTCATGGGAGTAATAGATACTATTGTCCCCGCCGCTGGTCCATAGTCATGGTTGGGCAAGTCAATGTCCTACCTCATTAAGTTAGCACCAATCCTTTGGTGGGCCCTGCCCACCAAGTCTGCAACCCGCCAGTTCCCAGACGCTAGCGAGCCGGCCAGTCAGGGTTGGTTCCCTGACAGAAGTCAACTTGAAAGCAGCGGATAAAATTCTCTTCAACCTTCAAAGTAAAAATCTGGCTATTTTTTTAAAAATACTACCACACAGAAAGCAAATAAAAATAGTCTAAAAATATCCTGGGATTTATCAAAATATATTTTAAAACATAACTAGAAAAATAGCCGTTATTGTTAATTGTCACACAAGAAACATTTGAATTATTCAAAAAACCCAAGGCACTCACCCCCAGAAAGATAAAAATGGCTAGTCCTTTTAGGTGCATTCCTCAGACAACTAACTATCCATGTATCAGAGAGATCCAACTAAAACAGTGATGGAATACAGTCCCCTAATTTATAGAAAGTCTAAGAATAACAAGAAAAAACAAAAATGATATAGAGGGAAGAACCCCCAAAGTGACAAAAAAAATCTAGATGAAGTTACCAGGTTTCAGGATTTTTGGGTTGATGATCCACTAGAGATTTCCTGCTTATCTTTTGGAGAAAACCAAGCAACAAAAAAACCCTTGTATTGCTCAAGGTTGAAATGATGAATATATACTTACCACCCAAATACACAGACCAATATAAAGATAACATAATGCATTGATAATAAATCTTCTTTATTTTTTAGATTCCTTTGCTGCAGATCAATCCAAGCCAAGGTGTAAAAAAATAAATGGATATGAAGTATGCTTTTAATGACCAATTACACAGATCAAAAATACAACTAGCAACCTCCAGTTGCTTGTGTATTTGAACAAGCCATGTAACTAAGTGCCCCCAAATATCAGCACATTTCCCTTAGGCTGTTGCAATCAATTAGCAGTTGTTAGCACACATTATGCTGGTATCATACCCTAAGGATAATTATTTGGTACAATTCATGAGTACCCATGAATACCATGTCATTGTATGGATGCCTATCTCTATTGATTGAAGCTGGCAGTCAGAATAATGGATCAACTGTCATTCAAGAGCTGAAAGAGCCAGATGAGTATCTTGGAAAGATTGCAATAAGTATTATAAAAGACCTTCCCTTGGATAACTAGAAGGCAATAAATTATAACCTATCTACTTTATAATGTTTTTGCAGTAGATTAATCATCCAATTACCAAGACCTTTGTCAGTAAATAATATAATACTTGTGGAACTGCTACCAGAAGCTTTCATCAATACTTGTCTAGAAAGGGCTTTAATCTATCTAAATCACATTTCACCTCCCTTGGTTGATGCTGTTGCTAACACAAGGTGCTAAAAGACGCTGTAGGTCAACTTTTCTATTGTCATACAGATTCATCAAAATACAAATGGCAAAGTTCAGATCTAATATTGATAAATATAAAAATAATATTAGCAGAACCATAAACTTTGGTTATGGAACCAAAATTTATGATAACAACCAAAAATCAAATAAGCCCATTCCAAGGCCATAAAGCCCCCAGTGTTACACCTATTTGACCCCTAAATAGAAAGGGTTAAGTAAAAAATTTCAACAAGAATTTTAGTAGGATTAAAATAGTGAGTCTTAGAAGCTTTGGTGACAAAGACAACAAGACCATAGTTTTTTCATCTTTTAACCTTGTTCATTCTGATTGCACAGTAGTTTTTCTATCATATTAAGCAATTTTATTTGTATATGGTTTTTTGGATCAGATGCCCTTGAACCCTCAAGCTTGATCATGAGAAATACCCTTCAACAGTTGTAAAGGGTGTGATACATCATCCTAAAATTGAAAATTTAATCAACAACATATATAACTATTTTTGAAGTAAGGCTGCAATTTAAAAAGCTGGCATTGAAAAACGTAAAAAGTTATTATTTTTTAAGTGGTATCTAATAGCCATCTCAAAAAATCATCACAAATAAAAATAGGCTATCCAAATAGACTTTTTAATAAATTTTCAAAGCTGTTAAGATGGACACATCAAAGTAAGATAAAGGAAACCAAAGCCATACAAAAAACAATTTATATTGATTAAAAATGATATACAGCAATACCTTTTATATGTGTGAAACTTTAGTTTGATTTAATCTGAACTTGATTTGCGCATCTTGTCAGCTGTGGAAAGTACAGTACTGAATGTCTTACAAAGTTTTGAGAGATGTTGTCATAAATAAGGGATCTAGAAATAAGGAATCTAGAAAATGTTGCAACTGAGCTGAACAACTCAGCCATCATCACATCTCACATTTCATAGATGGTGTTAATCAATTTGACCCAGGATAGTCTAATACTATGCTCCACTTGGCCTTTAGATATATTGGATTCACATATTCCAATACAAAGTACAGACTTAATTTGATTTTAGGATACTGAAATCAATACAAAGAAGGGTAGTAATCCCTATATTGATTATTGCCACCCCCTTGGTGTTGCAATGACTTCTTCATACAGAAAAGAATCCCCATCCTTCCCAATAAAAACCCACTTTTTCAAATCCCTTCTCTGCCCCCTCTTGAACATTTTATTCTTTGATAACCCCAAGTTTTGAACTATAACTATTTTATTTAAAAAAAGTCCATTAAAAGAAAAAACTTTTTAATGATAAAAATGAGGCTTCCTCTTATTGTCAGGGATTAAATTATGGTATTATTCTGAGAGCTTAAAGATGAAAATAAAGCCAAATACATGCCTTTTGATAATTATATTATTGCATATCTCAGCCATCCAAAATCTTAATTCTGATAAACTGTTTTGATTCCTTACCTTTGGTGGCTCTTTAAAAGATGAGGCTATATATGTAAATATCTTTTAGTGGCTTTATATATTAAGGGTAATTTATGCTTTTGAAAAAATGATATATCAGATTTAATTAGTCTCCAGACACTAAATATAGGTAAAACAAAAAGCAGCTGGATTAAACAAGCTATTCTTGTGTATTGTGTATATGTAAGCCCTCAGTCTTATATACCTTTGGGGATTCCTTATTGTGATTTATATAAGAAAGATCTTCAATTAGTGGATGGACTCCCCTTAAAAAGGAATTATGTTTGATGTAAAATGCTCCTTATAACAAAAAGCTAGTTTGAGGAAATACTAGGACTTGGATTTAAAGTCAAGTTTATAAACCATTTCATGGTTATGCAACAGTTTCTGATCAGTTAATTGTTCAAAAGGTTGCTGATTTTATAGAAATTACCTTGATAAAATTCAGCCCCTTCTCTTTAATCCTAAAGCATACTAAAGATTATTCAGCAATTATGAAAATAAATTGCCAACCAACTCACTTTCTCCTATGTGATCCCTAATCTTACTTATAGTAAAGATATGTTCAACTATTATCAGCATTAATGACATATGTTTAAGGAAATTCATAGTTTTTTTCTAATTTATGCTTTATATGAAAACAATAAAGTGAGATATTTTTATGGTGTAGCTAATCTGTCTATATATGTTAGCCCAGCCCCCTCTTAGCAGCCAACCTGCCTGTTAGTAAAGCTTAAATATGTTTTCTTTGAATACTGAGCCATAAATTTTGAGACTCTGAAGGTTTAACTCAAATGTAAGAGCACCACCTTTTGGCACTACCTACAGGATATGAAGCTCCAAAACTGCATAAACTTCCATAACCCTGATCAAGCCTCAAATTATGGGGACTTTCCAGCACCCAGATGATGAATAGACTCCATTCTGGAGAGGAAATTCTCCCATTTAACAACAAAATACAGTTTTTACGCTACTGACTTTGGGCCAGGCATCGGAATTCCACCTGATCCTAAATTTACCCTAAAATTCTCTGCTTTTGCTGAGCCTCATTGCTTGAAAATCTCTTCCCTGGAATCAACTATTTAATTAGGGAACCCCTTATCTATAAGCTCTTCTGTGCTGAGAATTTAGGCTTGATATCCAAGGGAACCAGCAGAAATATTTATCCCAAACATTTGAGGATCCCACCCGCCTTTGGTTAGCTTGGGGGGAGGAGTGAGATTAGCCACTTTAATGCCCAGAGAGATTAGTAAAAATTGTTAAAAGCTTTCAGTAATTTAGTAAGAATTATTGAGCGCTGAAATTATAAAGAGCAATAATGGAAAAAGTTGATATCTTTATTGATTGAAGATGACTTTAATATTGCTTTGAATGGTTATATTAATCCCTATAAATTCAAAGCCAAAATCTGATTTATAGCAACTTATCAGAGCAGAGGAGCGTCATGGGAGATATGTGATATAGAAAACTTAGAGGGACTCATCTCAAGAAACTGGGTGATTTAGTGGCATGAAGTCAGATTCAAAATACTAGAGTTTTTAAATAATCAATAATTAAAGGATGAAATCAAATCAGTCTGAAAACTTATATTCATGATCTCCTCCCAATATTGACCAAGAGGAAATGATACTTGTGGGGAAATATGATATATCACCAGGATAGATGTTCTTGGAGGGTATAAGTTTAATAGTATATTCAATTACTTTATCAAAGGTTACTTCAAAAGTCAAAATATGGAGAGAATCTGGATAATGAGCAGACTTCTGAAATTTCCTTTGGGAGAAAACTCACATTATATATTTTAAACTGCAGTAAGATTCTGGGCTAAAATTATAAGGAGAGAGCTCCAGAGCCTTAGCTTTGTAGGCATAAGTCTGAATGACAATAAGGAAGTTATTAAAAGTCTTGAAGTATAGATTGGGAGCAGTAAAATATTTAAATCAACCAAGTTATGCTAATATTGAGGGCAGCAGCCCCAAAACCATAAATAATAACAAAAAATGTTATCCTACTACACAAAATTTACATTATTTTATAATCAAATAGGTTGGCAGGTAAAATCATATCCCTACTAGCACATATGAGAGAGCTGATAAAGTTTGAAAAAAAACTAGAGCAGAGTTGGTTTATTCAAGTGTACCATCAGTAGAAACCTTTTAAAAATATATAACCATTGACAAGTCCTCATAGCTCCAATAAGGAATGTAATTTTAAAAGGCATCAAATTTGGTCTCATTATTAGAAAGATTAATAGGGAGAAAAATGACAATAAAATATTTTGTGAAGAGGTGGATTTCAAGTAGTTTTATTATTATTTCTAGAACTAGCCTCAACTCAATTTCTAAGATGGTCCATATCTGTCATAAATGTCCCAACAAGGTGTATTAAGTTTTCATGTGCTGGGTTAAATATTGATTGCCATATTTATACTCTTTTCTACCTTTTTCTCCTTGAGGATGCAAAATTTTCTTGAAATGACTGGCCCTGATTTCCCCTCTACCAGTAGCCGCAGCAATCATTGCCCCACCTACACTAGTTATAAATGTTCTCCCTTCTCAAGTAGTGTTTTTGGCTTTCTAAAGTATCATAATTCCCATTATATTTTAAAAAAGTTAAGTTTAACTCCCTATAAGTTCTTGGTTAATTCCTATAATTTGGAATGCTTCTCTATGCCATCTATTAGGAGAACCAATTCCAATATGGTAATGCCAGGGCATTAAGATTCTCCTTATTTATCCTTGAAGACTAATTAAAGAATGATTAGAAACCAGTCTTAAGATTAATGCCAAAATAATGGGGTCAACCCTCAGCAAAGTCCTACATAAGAAACCCCATACTATTCAAACCCACCTACTCACTACTTGAAGCCAAATGGGGAAGTCAACTTGAGTGCCCAAACAAGGCAACAAGAACTTGTGACAATATCTAATTGGTGGACAGCTCAATTTGGCACTTGCCTTGTTATAAGAATCAAGCCAGCCCCTGTCCAATTCAATTGATTGATCATCCCAATATTGTTTCTCTTAAAATAATACTCTTGCACAATATAGGCAATACATCTCAATAAAGATATCTATCTACTTCCAAAACGTTTTCCCTTTGTAACTTGATAATATAGCACAGTCACAAAATTAAGATATCCCTGATGTGCCCTTTAGCTGTGCCTAAAGTAGAACACATAAGCCCAAATAAGCTAAAAATTGGCCTATAACCCAGTTATAGTCATAGAAGTAGAACAAAAATCAGTTACCTCATCAAAGGAATAGGGGATCAAAAAGATCTTAAATCTATGCATCATGACCTCTTACACATATGTAAAACAATAAAAGCTCTAAAAGACTTACAACTACCAGTGCTCACATATAAAATGAAACAACACCAAACTTAAACTCTGGATAAAATCAGAGAAATTTCCAAGGCTTAGCCTTAAAAATACCCAGGGGGAGGGGGTTTATATCTTTGATTGCTCCCTACCAGGGGATCATTCTCAAAATAAATAAATTAACTTGTTGAGTAAAAGGTGCCCTTGAAGTCTCCATGGAGATATTGTACTTGTATTGATCCCTTAATTTTTAGAAGGTCTCTTTCTCTAAAGTCATACAATATTTGTGTACACTATTAAATCTTATTGAAAGATATAAAATGTTTTTTATTTTTAATAAAGATACTCTAACTTCAACCAATTACCGTTCCTTGTACTGTAGATTAAGAACCTGTTGGGAAAAATGTGGGATTGTCAAATTCTTTTACATGAACTTAACAACTAAGTGGACTGATTTTCATCCCAGAACAGCTTACTTTTTTATATATAAGGATGAAAAATTCCAGTAAGTTTGTGAGTTTATGCAAAAGAATTTGACAATCCCACATTTTTCCCAACAGGTTCTGAATCTACAGTATTAGAGGATTTCCAGAAGTATATTTACGGCAATATTTAACTCCTGTTATTTGCTCTATGTTCTTTTATTATAATTTCACTTATCTGGAGCAACTTGAAAGCTTCTTATCAATCTTTGCAACTGCAATGTGCAAGTCAACCACCAATGAAATAAAAAAACCTAAAATTTAAAGCTATATATTCCTTTTTGAGGTTTTCTAAGTTTTTTATTGAATCTTGCTCCCCCTGTCTAGGCTTGCTGTCTGTGAAGTATTTTACTTAAAGGTCTCAAATATTTGCTACATGGTATTGTAGCTTCAATTTTAAAGATTTTCTATCTTTAAACCCTAATTTGTGCATGATTAGTGACAATTTTTGGCAGCTGGCCAAATTTTGAGTGATTAAAGTCAGCTTAATTCTGAACAGCTGTTTGATTGCATCTCAATTTTTCAAAAGAGGGAGATGTCTTCCACCAGTCTAACCTTGATCAAGTCAATGGCTTCTCTGGTATAGAATTTACCTTAACAAAAAAGAGCAGAATAAATCAAGGATATTTATCTCTTGAGGATGATATGAGAAGATATAACATTTTAGTAAGAAGTTGTTTGATGTAAGTTTGCTTTCATTTAGCTACTTTACATGAAAATCTATATCTAGGTTTTAATACTGGATTTTAGCTCTGTCTTCATTATTGCCCAAACTGGGAAAGTATTTAAATGACCCTGATTTGGGATCAACCCCATATCACTCATTTCAAAGATGTACCATTATTAGAAAAGTTTAAAATAAGAAAAGAAATAATTTAATTTTGGAAAAAATTATCTTTGCAGGCTGTGGATCAAGGGGTGAAGTGTCCTTACAAAAGAGGCTCATATGCTAATACTTAATTAAGCTGGTGTTACTTTTAATATGTTTTCTGCACAGCCTCAGATAGCAGGCTAGTCTTGATGGGCCCTGGCTTATGATGGCTCAATTTGAGTGGAGAGATTTTAATAGGTTGATGAATTGTCAGGTGGTTGGCCTTCAGGTTAAAAACAACTCATCATAATTTATCTCACTTTCATTGGCAACCAGCTACCGTTTATAAAAAATATCCTTATGGAGAACAGTCATTTTGTTGTGCAACTAAACATCATATAGCCTATACATGTGTACTGCTAAAAGATGATATTAAATCTTTTGGATCAAGTCTCTTAAAATCTTTTAGAAAGGAAATGCGGTAGGCCCGCCTAAGCCCTTCCCTAGCTAGAAACCAAGGTGACTCCGTGAGATGAGTGCTCTTTAGGCCAAACGAGAATGATGGATGTCAAACTAAATAATAAATGGGCTTAAACATTCCATTTAATATTTAGCTATATTGCCAAATAATAGTGTAATTGTTTATTTCTTTATCGATAAGGAATATATTAAATCCAAGTCGAATATTAAATACGGGGTTAAAGTAAAAAGTTTCGCCTTAGAAGGGTTCTGCTTTTCTAGATCATGACAATCTAGGGAGGATGCTGTACCTTTGAAAGAATCTATTTTTGGTCCATTTGTTTTACAAGCCCTTTTAGATGCATAAGTTTTAGATCCTTGGATCGATTGTACAAACTAGGAATTTATGGTGATTAATACGCCTCAGCTAAAAGGGTAGCCAGGCTTAGTCACCTCCGTTGGAGTCAATCTTTTCGTCTCGTGCTGGGCAGCTGGAGCTTTTGCACGAGGCATAATCTAACAGTAAAACACCAGCGAGAAAAGCAACTATAAAAGGCATCAGAATCTTCAAGGAAAGAATCAAAATGGGCATCTTCAAATTCATTATCTCTTCTATTCTCGTCGCCGCCATCCCTCTCTCCAGCCCTAGCCAGGAGAAGTCTCTATTCGACTTGGACATGAGCTTTGGTCGTGGTTTAAACAGCAATCGTCTGTCTGCCGCTCAGCAAGGAGCTTCCGTGGAAAAAGAAGATGGCCGTGTCCCCATTGCCAACTTCCGCATTCAAATCATTCCCAAGCAATAAAGCATATTTGAAGTTTATTTTCTCTACAGTTATTTTTGTTAAGATTATTTGAGAAGTGATGCTTTGATTAGATTAAATCGGATTGCAGCTAAAATTAATCAAGGGCATTGTTATTATCTCCCAGGCAATCATCAACCCCAGAAACAAGGTACTGCAGTGGATGTTTAAGTTACAGTAGCAATATGATGGTGTAAAATGGGATATACGAGGGGTATGATGATAATAATTCTTATGGCTTGGAATGGGTGATCGGCTTATACCATCTTAAGAAATTAAACACTACAAGATCAACAATAATTGTATCGTGCTCCTAACAAAACAATTCGCTTTTTGATTGTTCATACATGTTTGGTTAAATTCATCACATATTAAGCATTATTTTCTTACAATCTAAATCTAAACAAAAATTTTAATACGATTAATATAGGGTTAGACATGCCATCTCAAAAATGACATATCAAAATATACTATCCCAGTGTTATTCTGAGATAGTGTTTTAAGTGTTCGGATCATTGAATCGCTAAAAAATAAAAATAAATAGTTAAAATTCAATTACTTTAAATTCAGAACCCGATGACAAAAATGCGAGATTGTCAAAGCCTAGGTCCAAATTTCAAATTGTATTTGCAGTTTGGCCTTTTTTAATTAAATTAGTTTGCCAACAATGCAGGGCTGACCCCCTGGCAAGGTTCCACACAAAAGACCCCATACCACTCAATTCAGCTATCCTGGCACTTGAAGCCAAATGTGGAAGCTAACTCAACTCAACTCACCAAACAAGGAAGCATGAACCAATAGCAATCTCAACCCAGTGACAAACTCAATTTAGCGCTTCACTCATTAGTAGGATCAAGCCACCCCCTACCCATCCAAATGATTGATCAGTAGGAACTTTGTTCCTCCCAAGCCACTCACTACAACAATATAGTTATCTAGTCCCTGAAACATTTCCCCCTGGTAACTCTACTAATACAGCACAGTTACAATAATTTATTTTGTATCTTATTTGAATATTTCAAATTTTGGGATCTCATAGACACCTTAAAAATTTCAAGCCAAGCTGCATATCTTGAGTGGACAAAAAAATCAACTGAACCAGATCTGAAGTGTTCAAATCTACCAACCATTCTCATAAAGCTTACTATGTCTTTTGGGATCACAGATTGTCAATTCAAGAATCAAGTTTTGAACCATAAACAAAAGCCATCAGTAAAATCAGATATAAACTACAGAACTGAAATATGAATTAAAAAGATGGGGGTGAACTAGGAAACACTAACCTAGATCAAGAAGCTTTACTCTGACTAGAACCAAATTTAAAATCTAATTATGATTACCATCTATAGATGTCAAATCCAAATGAAATGTAAATTTTCAAAAATAGGGACAGATGAGCTTTTATACACCTCAAATCACCAATATAGAAACTGTGATACTATCCAAGGCTAAGCATAGGGTGAACAACAACCCAAAACTCAATAAATACCTGATTAAAGCACATTTTGAATCTAAAATTAATACTTCATTTATTTTTATGGGCAGACTATCCCATACCCAACCAGCTTCTGCAACAGGACATGGAGCAGTCTGTCTAAGAGGACCCCAGAGGGGCCAGAAATAGACCAAGCACATATAATTAGCACGCCAAGGCCTATACACAGGCCTCCCAAGGCGTCAGCACCAGTGCCAGCCAAACACCTCATGCATCACAAGCCAGGAACAGCATCTTGAATTCCAGACAGAAGCCACTCTCACAACCTACCACCAAAGTCTCTCATATCAGGGACATTGGGAAAAATGATGTTACATACACCTCCACTGTTTACCCAGTTGTAACACAGCCCTGCACTCTGGATCTCAGAGTTGCCAGTCCATGTACCCAAGTTTTGATACTTATGAGGCATTGGCATCAACTGAAGAGCCATCTACGCAGTGGTATAGTCTATAACTGATGGTGCCACTGCAGCAAGAATGATTCTGTGTTCTACAAAAAGGTCCCCATCCTGTGTATCAAACCTGATTGCTTGTATGTTGCAGTAACCACCAAGGGCAGGCATCAGTTGTCTGATAGAGAGTGTAAAGCTACCATAATTTGCTTGACCAAAGGAATGTCTCTTCATGATACTGTGTCCTAATTTGGTGTCATGGCAAGATTTGGCAACAGATTTAATACCAGATATGGCAATGCCAGTCAATACTAAAAGTACCCAAAGGCCAAACAACAGCCTAAACTCCTACAGCCTGTAAATATTGGTGCAATAAAAGTGGGCAGACAAAGACTTTCACATGGATTCTCTCTCTGACCATTCAATTTTAGTCACAGAATTTGATCTTTCTGTCTAATAAACACTTGCATACTGTTGCAACATCTTCAATTAATCCCTCTTGGGGAATTAATTCCCCAGGTGACTTGTTAAATGATTCCCTAACTAATCATTAAGTTGATGGCACTACTAGAATTCAACCATCTAATATGGAGATCAAACATTTTGGTTCCTAAGTGGAGCACAACTTGGACAAGCCTGGTGACTTAAGGAGAACAAACACTTGGATAAGCCCCATGACTACAATGGTGTACATGGACAGCATGTGGCTTCCCATGAAACTATATAAAACTCTAAACTAAAATCCAATAAAGTATCAATATTTTCTTAATTTTCCCCTTTATCACATTTATTATACTTCTAAGAAGTATATACTCAGCAGTAGTGGCACAATAGGCTATCCACACCTACACAACTTAAGGAAAAATCCTCCCAAGAAAAGAACCCAGCAGATGGCACTCCCTACAGGCTGGAGAGATTACAAAGAAGGACAAGACGTCCCTACAGGGTGTGTTGTCTTCAACAATTTCTTTTTACCTACCAAACAGTATAATCTTCTCAACACCTACAGACTCCTGAGCCTGCCTTGAACTCAATGACCTCAGATAACTGAGATACCCAACATTGTGTTTCTGCAACTACAGTCAGCAGAGATTGGAACATTCTAGGGACTATACTGTGAAAACGCCAACCTCTGGATTCAAAACACACAAAACAAAGCTCACACAAGTTGGATACCCCCAAAATCTGGGCCAGTGAGATCTCTCTTTGCGTCACAGGGGCCATCTCACAATTTGTAAGTGAATGGCTCAAACAACATCCTGATCACTGCAAAGACTGGGATATGTTCAAAGGCTCCTTCCTTGAAAGATGCTCCATGAAGAATTACAACGTGGTAATCATAAAAGAGCTCAGAACTTTCAAAATGACTGGGACAATCAAGGAGTACATTGAAGTGTACAAAGACCTATATGACCAAGCTCCCAACACCATTAACTTTTACAAAGCTGGACCACAACTGGACTTCTATAATGGCCTCCCCACACACTAGATGTCAGTTGACATGACACACTGTAAGAACCTTCAAGACATATTCTTAGAAGGAAAACACACTGCAAAAAAATCTGGAAACCTATATGTAACAAACAAACAAAAGGAGACCCCCACAGCAAAGAAGGACCCTCGTCCTAACAAGCAGAACAACAACACTTATAATACCCATCCTTGTAACAGGAATTGCACTGCTCAAGCTAACCAAGAAAGCACTGAAGACACCAACAAGAATGGAAAAGCTCAGGGGAGTGCCTAGGCAAGCTGAGCTGCCCTCCCCTACTCTACAAGAATATTAAAGGGACCAAGATGTGGAATCAATAACCATGATCCAATTACCCTTCAGCAATCCCATACTGTTTGCTGCCCAAACAGGAAATAAACTCCTCACTTATCCTTTTTGCTTTTGCAGATATCAGGATACAGCACTATTTGAAACTAGAGCAGACCAATCCCTTGTTGACAAGAAATGTGTAACCCTCATGAAACTACCTACAGTCCAAAGCAACATTAAGAGGGTTATCATAGCAGATAATAGAAGTACACCAGTCAACAAGGAAGCAAAACCCTTCCGCGCCCAAATCAGAGATGTGCATACTACACTTAGTGGCCCTATAATACCAATACCAAAGTATGATGTTGTACTTTTTTGACTAGATGAGAAAGAAAAAACCTCATATCAACCAGGATAGCACTACCCTCACCATACAACAAGGAATGGTACACCACCACATGTATCCAGCCTACTTTGACACACTTATGAGAGACCATAAATTTGTAAAAATCATGGAAACAAAAGAAAAAAGAACCATAGAAAGATTGATTGCAACACCTGCAAGTATGAGATTATCCACTTTAAAAATGTAGAGATTTCACACAAACAAGACCCAATCCAACAACAGCTAATTCAAAAATTTCAGTTATTTTCCAAGAAAAGTTACCAGGACTACCACCCAACTGGGGCATCCAGCATGAAATCTACTTCAAAAAGAGCATGTTGAAAGCACACCCTATCTATTGCCTAATACCACAAGAGGACAAGATGCTAAGGATCTATCTAGACAAGGCCCTTGAAAAAAGACTTATCTGACCCTCTAAATCTCCTTTTGGTGTGGCTTTACTTTTTGTAGCAAAGAAAGATGGAGGACTCTGCCTGGTCACAGACTACAGGGCGCTTAACAAGATCAAAATTAAGAATATGTAACCTCTGCCCCTGATTATTGACGTTTTTGATGCCCTGGAGAGTCTAATTCTTCAAAAAAATTGACTTAATAGCAGGGTATCACCAAATTTGTGTTAAACTAGAGAACATACCCAGACAGTGTTCAGAAATAAGTATGGTTTGTTTGAATTTGTTGTCCTCAATGTGGCACAAAAGTCCTCCAAGTACCTTTGTACCTTAATGAATATAATTTTTAAAGATATATTGGAAAAAGATTATTGTCTACCTTGATAATATAATCATATATAACCCAACTAAGGAACAACACTGGAAAGATGTCTGCCTGGTCCTCTACACCCTTCAAGATAACAAACTCATAGTCAAGCCCTCAAAATTGTGACTTCTTTTCAACAGAATTCCCATTTTAGGAAACATTATCAGCAAGGATAGACTGAAGCCAGACCATGAAAAGATACAAGCCATAACCAATATGCCCGCGCTGCAGAATAAGAGTGAGCTCTGTACAAATTCTAGACATGATAGCCTATGTTAGGAGATTCAACCCTTACTGGGGCGCCTTGACTGCCCCCTTATCTGCAATCACATGCAAGACAACAAAATTTGTATGGACACTGTTGAGTGATCAACACTTTTGGCAATTAAAAAATGTATGGTCACTGCCCCTATTTTGTAACATCCCAATTTTTGAAGGAGTTTGAGTTTTAAAAACTGACACATTCAATTACGCAATAGGAGGAGTACTCCAAATTTAAACTGAAGAAAAGGACTTCCTCTGTTTAGCATATGAATCAATAAAACTGTCTGATAGTGAGCAAAGTGACCCAATACAGGATAAAGAACTGATAGCTATAGTTCACTGTCTAATGAAGTGATGGTGTTATCTGGAAGGTGCACAGATATTCAAAGTGCTAGCCAACCACAAGTCATTGGTATTCTTTAAGACTCAACAACATCTATCTAGACAACAAGCTGAATAGATGAGCCTCATAAAAAGGTACCCATGATAATTGAGTAAACCCAGTCAAGTAAATGCTTCCTGCAGATCCCTATCAATACTATACCTTAAACATCTACTATGCGCTGATTTAGACCCCAATTGGTCCATGTTAATAATGGGAAATCTCTAAGAGGGGGTCCCATCTGGTACACCAATGGACATCTAAGAGATAGTCCTCAAGAACAAAATCCTGTTTAAAAACATATATTTTACTCTACAATGCATACTATCAAGTGGCAATAATGTACCCTATGTCCCCTCAACATAAAAAGATTGGCACTATCTTTCAATACCACAGAGATCTGGGACACACCTGTAGCCAGAATTTACATAAAACCTCAAGAAACACTACTGGTGGCTCAACATTCTGGACAACATCAAGGAAATACTAGACCAATGTGAAGTCTGTGAAAAGTACACCTGCTCCAAGGAACCCCAAGTTAGTAATACCCATGTCAATCACACAGCCTTTTAAAGTGTGATCACTGGATATTGTGGGACCAATGTCAGGCAACAAAAAGGAAAAGGTTACATTATTACAGCTATCAACTATGCAACTAGGTGGTATTTACAACAGGCTACAAAAGAACACAAAGGCAATGATTTAAGAAAATAATTAGCAGGGAAATCATAGCTAAGTTTAGAAAGCCTGAACTCCTAATCACAGACAAGGAATTAAACTTAAAGCCATTGACACCCAATTCTACCTTGCCAAAAACAGAATAAAATACACCATGGCCAGCCTCTATCACCCACAAGCAAAAATAAGAGTTGAAAGAATGAATGAGTCCCTTTTAGAGGCCCTCATAAATTTATCTGCCAACAATTCAAAAGTCTGGGTTGATATGCTTTCAACAGCACTTATGGTGTGCAGAACACAGTTTAACTACAATACAGGGGAAAAACCTGTAAAATGTGTCTATGGACATAAAACCACGCTTGTTAGTACTATATCAGGACCACAATTACCTTTTCCTAAGAAAGTGCCAGACAACAATGACCCTGGCATACAGTGCGCCAGGAAGGACCAAGAGGACAAGTAAAAATATTGGATTGAGAAAGAAGCAATCCAATTACAGCAGGAATGCTTCCAAGCTGGGGAAAAGATCTGGATCATTAATCACAACATGCACAAGTTGGGCCCAGGGTTACAAGTACCAGAAATTGTCACAGAATGCAAGCCAAATAACACCTACCTCATTAAAGGAATAGGTGCACGTACATAACTCAATTGTATGCACCATGGCTGACTCTGCCTGTGCAAAGCAAAAACAGCACAACATAACTCTTGACTTCCTGTACCCAATGCAAAACTGAATTAATACCAAGCCCAAATCTCTTAAACTCTCAAGAAAATGCCCAAGGTTCCACCTTCCAGCACCCCAGGGGGAGATGTTGCAACATTTTTGATTAATCCCTCTTGGGGAAAAAATTCCCAAGGTACTCTCTTAATGATTCCTTGACTAATAAATAAGTTGGTGGCACTCTTGTCATTTACCCATCTATTACGGGGATCAAACATTCTGAGTCCCAAGAGGAACACTACTTGGACAAGCCCCATGATTGCCATGACAAACATGGACAACATGTGGTTTCTCGTGATACTATATAATACTCTAAACTCATCTTCAATAAACTATCATTATATTCATAATTTCCCCCTTATATTCTTTATTATACTTCTAAGAAGTATATACTTGACAGCATGCTTTTAATTATTATTGAGTCTTATTTTGTTTTTGAAGTATTTTCATTTTTTAAAAAAACAAGTAAAAAATTAAAATTTAGCCAAATGACTGAAATTTGCCTGTGGAATTTAAAAAAAGTTTTGGAAGGTTAAGGATTATTAAAACTAAGCTAATCAAAATAAAAAGAAACCAGGAAAATTGTTTAAAATGAGTTCTGTCAATTTATTTATGTCATTTTGTTAGAAAATTAGTTGCCAGAACAAAAATTGATAGAATATCTTGCTTCCCTAGTTATTTAGAGTATTTGAAATAATTGTTAATAAAAGAGTTTAATAACAATAATTTATTGATTTTGGTTTGATGGTTGTTATATGAAGGCTTTATTTAGGATGTAATGAAACCAACATACTGTAGATTCAGAACCTGTTGGGAAAAAATGTGGGATTGTCAAATTCTTTTGCATGAACTCACCAACTTAATGGAGTAATTTTCATCCAAGAACAACCTAATCTTTTATATAAAGGGACGAGAAATATTTTAGTAAGTTGGTGAGTTTACACAAAAAGATTTGAAAATCTTGTATTTTTCCCAACAGGTTCTGAATCTACAGGATCAATATCACTTTAATTAAAGAGGAATTAGCTGTTGCCCCCAGAAGGTGGCAGACTACAAAAAATATCAGGGAATTCGATATAAGTCAGCTGGGAAGTGATGAGAGATAAAATTTACATCAAAGAAAGTTGCACAAACTAACCTAAGAAGAATAATCAATGAAAAATAAGAAAGATTTTTGAATCTGCAAGGGAATTTTTTAGAAAGTTTGAATTTCAAAAACCATACATACAATTCAGAAGAATTCTGGCAAAGTACCAATGCATTAAGTCAAAATAAAATCAAGTTGATTAAAAAAATGAAGTTTTATAAGAGAGCCATCACTTGAAATAAATGAAACAAACATAAATTAAATGGCTGAAAATGAAGGGAGTGGAAATGAAGGGAATCTGAATCAAAATAATGAAATAACAAATGAAAGCAAAAATGGAAACTGAAATGAACAAATAAATCAAGAAATATCATGATCAAGAAACAGAGATGCTGCAGGAATAAATGAAGATATATCAAATAAAAGAAATTAACCAAAAGCAGAAGATGCAAGAAAAAAAAGGATCAAAGCAAGGAAGACAACATAAGAACACTCAACATCAATAAAATATGACAAAGAAGTGTCTGTGGCTGAAGGAGCCATAGGGGAAAGGATTAATAAGTTATATTGTATTGTACTTACCTTTTATAGTTACTTTGTGCAATAGAAAATATATCATTTATGTCAAAGTATACACCCTAAGTGGTGTTTATAGGGCACATTGTTATGTGATAGCACTAGTGATTCAAAGTAGAACTGCAGAAATAGATAAGAGAGTTGAAAGGTTTATTAATTATTACTCAAAAAAGAAAGCATCAAAAAGGGAATATCAAGCACTATCAGGTGTTTTTAAATTAGAAAAAAGCATATTAAATATAAGGGACATCTATTTCAATGCAATTAATGAAATTGAAAGAAACTTTCAAATAAATTTTGATGAATACTGTTAATTCAGAACCTAAACGTAAAAGTGAGGGATTGTCAAATCCTTGGTCCAAATTTTGAATCACTTTTGCAGGCAGCTCAGCTGAGTGAAAATTAAAATATTTAATACAATCAACTATTTAAATTGAAAATTTTGAATTCCTTGGGAAGATAACTCAACTAACAAAAGACAAAATACAGCAAATAAATATGGGATACATAAATCAGAAATTTGGGATTCTAATGTACAGTTTGAGATTTCCTGTATGTCAAACAAATCATAGACATCATGAAAAAAATTAACAAATATGAAATTGTGAGATTGTCAAATCCAAGAACCAAATTTCAAATCAAAAATGAGGTGAATTCAAAATAAATATAATTTATGGCTGTCTCAAAAAGGATGCTAAAGGATCTAGAGTGGATTTGTGAAAATTCTTTTAGGAATCACAGGCATTCTCAAAAATCACCCTATTCCATTTTAGGTCGGCTAAAATTTGGTTGTTTGATTACAGTAGATTTAAAAAATGCTAATAATAAAAAATTTATATTACAATCTATTTTAATCATTTTGCTTTTCATTGGTGTGTTGATAGTTCATTTGCTGTTGAAAATGTTCTTGCATTTAATTGGATAGTTTCACTTCCAGTTGCCTTGGCAATAGAAAATCAAGTTGCCTCCCCAAGGCCAGCTGGGGTTGCAGAGACAACTTGATTCCTATTGCCAGGGCAACTTAAGGTGAAAATATCCAATTAAATGAAAGCACATTATCAACAGAAAATGAACTATCAACACACCAAAGAAAAGGCAATATGATAAAAATAGATTATGATATATAATTCTACTTTATTATAAAAGTTTTCTGAAATCTGATGTAATTAAGTATCCTTAATAGCAATACATGAATACATAGTGTAGTAAACTGATGGTTTATCTTTACCACCCTACTTTCTTCCTTGAAAATAAGTTTTTTAGCCCCTGGCTACATTGGGGGCCAAAAAAATTTTAAAAAATTCTGCGTCATCAGGAGGGTAGCTCATATATCATTATGTGGTTTTGTGGTTGCTATATTAGTGATTTAGAGTGAAGAATATTGTATCATTTCCAGTTTAGACCATTTTAAATGTCACTTAATTTCATGCCTACTCATGGTTGTTGAGATTGGATTTTTCATTTGATTTTATCCAGAGTGGAGCTTCTTGATTTGGGTTGATGTGTCCTGGTTTTTACTGTACATTCAATTTGGATTCCAGTTCATGAAATTGATATTTGAGTTTCCTAGTGCTATTCAAAAGTGATTTAAAATTTGGTTCTTGGATTTGACAATCCTGCAATTCCAAAAAACATAGTAAACTTAATGAAAATGGTTGATGGATTTGAACACTTCAAATATGATTCCAGTTAATTCATTTTGTCCATTGGAAATATGCAGTTTGATTTGAACTTTGAAAAATGTCTATGAGTTCCCGCATTTTTAAAAATTCAGATGAAAAATCAAATAATTCAATTTAATTAAAAAATGCCAACCCACAAATGTGATTCAAAATTTGGACCAAGGATTTGACAATCCTGAATTTTTAGGTTTAAGTTCTGAATTTACAGTATGTATTTAAATTACATTGAAAAATTCATATTTATGAATATTGACAAATATGAAATAAATCTTAATGAAACATAAGTTAATATTTCAACAAAATATAAAATCAGAAATATTAAATGAATTTATTAGATTAATATCAAATCTAGTTGGGAATGAAATCCTTGTGAATAAAATGAAGCCTCTACTGATTTTATACACAGAATCATGGACAGCTGACACAGGAAAAGTACCTTCTAGCTTCATTTGGGTCATTATTTGTTAGATTAAGCCAAGGCGCCAGCTTAAGCATTTTAAAGACTTTTAACTTCTTTGGTATCATTTAAGTTGTAAACTTATGTTTTTTGAACATTAATATAATGCTTAGTTTACTGAAGAAAAATTTAAGAGTGTAAAATATAAAATAACAAAAAATAAATCTTATTTCTATTAACTGTATTTTTGCTAAAAACCCTTTTTTCTATTTTAATAAGCCAAGGATCAAATATATGAGTTGCATGGGAGAGTAATAGCAGCCCCAAAGCCATAATTGCCATTACCATATCTTTGACTCATATAATTAATTTCTTAGTTATTTTTAGAAAAAAAAGTTGTTGTATTTAAAAGACTATTTACCCTATGTGAAATATAAGTTTTTGTTATGCGTCCAACTTCATGAACATGTCCTACTAATCCTTTAGTAGTATCAGCTCTGTTTATTTCTCTATCATCTGTGAAGAAATTTGCACAATAATTTATTTTGGAGTACTTCTTAACATCCTCAAATGTCAAAGGTGAAACATACAGCTCACCATCTTTCATTAAATATGAAAGATTAACATAAAATGCTTTGACTTCAAGCCAGCTTTTTTTAGGCCTAGATTTTCTATCATAGATGTAAAAAAATGTTTTTTGGGAAACATCTGAACTATTTACAACTGACTCATATAAACCCTTTCTTTCTTCCTCTCTCTCAAAAACCATTTGAGACCATTTATATTTTTTATATACATCTCATTTTCCTTTTGTTTAAATATTTTAGATAATACACCAAAATGACCATCAACAATACTTTTGCCATGACACTCAACAAATCTATTAAACTTAATTGTTCCTTTTATAATTTTAGGTACCTCTTTAAAAAGATAATATAATAATTCATAAGATCTGAAATGATTACCATTATCAGTCCAAACTTTAATATTTTTAATATTCTTAAATTTATTATTTTTAAGCAGACTTATCAAACACTGAAATGAAAATAAAGAGTCATTAGATAAAATTTGAGATAAAAAGTCATGATACTCACATTTAATTTTCTCATTTCCTTTAAAAGCAATTGCAAATCCTAATAAAGAAATAGGTATTTTCTCACAAAAACAATTATTTGTCTCTATAGGACCCCCACCTATTTTAAAGTTTTCTTTATAGTCTATTACTAAAAACATGAATTATTATCAAGATTATTTATATCACTAATATATTCTTTATTTTGATGCTTATAAAAATTTTCATGTAGGTCAATAAATTCCAAATTTTCTTTAATAGATTTAGGCAATGGCAACTTCTTTATACTCAAATCCTTTTTCTTCATTTCTAATGATTTTTTTAAGTTGCAAATGTTACACATATCAGTTTGCTTTTTGCTTTTAATTATATTATTAGGAATAAGCTTATAGAAAGTGGAAAGTGAAATAGAAATATTGTTTTTTATTTTCATATCTTCATAAATTTCTTTTTTTGTTTTCAATAAGGAGTATTTTATTTTAGTTGAGTATTCACTCAATTCTTTTTGTAATTCTTCATAAATCAATCCAGGGGATTTTTTTAGTGAATTGGCTGTTTGGAAATGAATTTTTTAATATGTGTTTTAAAATATTTTTTATGTTTTCTTTCTTTACTGAATCATTTTTTCCTTTTTTATTTTTTGAATTTAATGATGCTTTTTTAGCATTTTTTATTTGTTTAAAATATGAATACTCATTTTTTGTCATTTTAAAACCACAATCCCAAAGTTCTTTCAGACTGTAGCTTGATGTAATTAATGCTCTTAGGGAAGGAAGGTGCTTGGCAGGGGACTCTGACATCAATTCCTTTAGGTTGTTAAGGAAATCATCTGTCTTAGAATTTTGTATGACAGGTAAGAAGGTACTTTTTCCAAACTCTGTTTTTAATAAGAAATGCTCAACAAAGCTGTTAAGATCACTGCCAGCAGTAAAAAGGAATGCTTGTTTAAGCATAGAGATTCTTTCTCTCTTAGTAGAAGCCCCCAGTGAGAAGAAGGGTGTTATCTGAGGTGCAAACTTGATAGGTTCCATAATGATGGTGGTTGAGTTCCTTGGCTTGGTTCAGGCAGTTCTTGCTTGGAAATAGATGTGCAGTTATCAGAGAGGAGTAAAGGTGTGGATTGTAAAGTAAATTTCTGTAAAGTTGAGCTGTTTAAATACCATGTTAGCTGAGCTTTTGCACTACAGGCATAAATCCCCAACTGATCTCCTTAATTTATCAATATCACCCCTGAAGTCTGATATCATTGTTTATTTAACCCTTTTTATATTCTGTTTAACTGTTGATATCTCGGCAAATAATACTTCAATCTTGCTCAAACTAGTATCATTAGAAAGCCCTTAATCTCAGCTTTCAGAATTGTGCTGCAACTCTATATTTCAATACCAATTTATTATCTTGAAGTGGCTTTGAATGTAAGCTTATAAAATTATTATTTGAAATAAAATATGCTAATTAACTCTTAAAATATGATATTTTAATCAGTAAACTAAATTTAAAGTATAAATTATTATATAGCTTACTTCTAGTAACCAACTCAAAAACCTTATGTTTAAATAAACTTAAGTTTATTATAACTTTTAACAGTTCTTAAAAAATGATTTTTATATATCTTAAATCTATCAAAACAAAAATGTTATTTTTAATCACATATAAATATTTGCTTGTATAATTAAAGTTGTATCTTATTTTTATAGATACAATGACTAAGATCATTTTCTATTTAGTTTAAATAAATTTCAACCTTTATAAAATTTAATTAAATAAAGCAAGATTTTGATACATTCTTTTTTATGTTTGAATTTTTTATACATATTATCTCTAGCATACAGTATAAAAAATAATTTTATTAAATAATTGTATAAAGTTATTTTATTAATATTAAATACTTAAGATTTTGAAAAGAAAAACTCTTACTCTCTTATAAGTTCCTATTATATATTTTCTATAAAATCTAACTTAAGAATAAATTACTTATGCTAAATGAGATCACTGAAATTTCAATAAAAGTTTAGTTTTAATTTTAGTTTTAGTTTTTTTAACTTTTTACTAGATTTTTTACAAAACAAATCCAAAATTATTTAATATTTATTTATTAAATATGCAAAAAAGCTGTCTGCCCTCTTTTTAAAAAGAGGGATTCAAAAATTATTATATTTTAAATTAAATATTTTTAAAAAAGCTGAGATTTTAGGCAACAATTTAATTTCCAACAAAAAGCATTGTATCAGTTTTTATTGTATTTTTATGTTTCTCTTTTTAGAATGATGTCATTTTGTACTAATCAGCTTTCAAGAAATAATGGTATATGAAATAAGATTGTTACTAGCTTTTAATACAGTTTAATTTAGCTGTAAGTAGAAAATGATTAATTTAACATAGGTTTTTATATTATAGGGATTAAATAAGATTTATTTTGATAAAATTGTTATAATTATTTAAATTTATTGATAAGAAAATTAAAACAAAATTTTAAAGTGTTAAGTAGCACAGTTAATAGGAAACAGATTAATCTAACAAATAATGACCCATTTATAGATTTTCAAACAATGGCTATATAGACAGACTCATAACAACATATAAAAGACTTTTTATGTTTTCAGATTTATATACAAGGAAGATAATCACTACACAGTTTATTTAGAACTTTCACTTCATTGCATTTTAAAGTGCAAATGTGAAGAAACTCAAAGATGCCCCAACACAATTCAATGTGTACTGCTTGTACTGGAGAAACTGAAGACACCACAGGGCTACAAAACAGTAGAGAATTTGTTAATGGATCAATTCACTCCTACAAGCCTATATGAATATTACATACCTGCCAAGAAGAATTTTCAAACAAACACATTTTCAACTTTGCCTTTCATACACTGTGCTGCCATCATGGGGGTTTTGACTGCCAACCCACTTACAATTAGCACACAAATAACCAATCACATCCAGAAGGTCATGTAGTCTACAAATTTAGAATTATTTCATATGAGAGCATTACAGGTACAATACCCCAAATAAAACACTCACATTTGCACATTGTGTTATATTTTCATTATCACTAATAAAAATTCCTTCTTTTTAAAATCTTATTTCTTATTATACATATTAGCTCAGTGTAATTAATAATTCATATAATACCCAATACATAAAAATTAGGCATAAATAAATCATAATAAATTAAAAATGATATTTTTAAGAGTTGCCTATTTTTAATTACATGTAGCAATCAAGGATTCTCATAATGTCAAAACAGAGGGGTTGATCCCAAGCAAGGTTCTTCACAAGAGGCCAAGCAGCACCCAACTTGACTTCCCTGGTATTAAAAGCCAAATGTGGAAGCCATCTAAAATTTCCAAACAAGGCAACAAGAACTATTGACAATCCTGGCTCAGTGGACAGCTGGATTTGGTGCTTCACTCATTAAAAGGATCAAGCTACTCCCTTTTCAAATCCAATTTATTGCTCTACACAATCTTGTTCTTTTTAAAATGATTCACTGCAAATATATAACCCTACATGTTCAAATAAAGGCATTATCTAGTTTCCAAACACTTTCCCTGTAGAAATCTGCTAGTACAGCACAGTTACAACAAAAGTAAATGTATAATTAAAACCAAACATGAGTTTAACAAAAAGAAGACTAGATTTATCAAGTTATATGTTTTAAACATCTAATTGTTTAGAATTCAAATATGTTTAAATCTGAGTATGATTTACTAAATAACTAGAGTTGATCTTTACTTGCATCATAAGTAATAATTATTAACAAATATGTGAAAATTGTTGGATTTCATATTGGGTGGCACTAAATAAAGATGGATCTGTTGAAGACACATGGGTTAAGATATGTGGCTTAAAACATTTCTATAAATCATACCAATAAAGAGATATCTTTATAAGTAAATATAGTTAATCTTGTTTCTCTTTAATCTGTTTTTTATTTAACTTATAATGCTAAATTTGACGCTAATATTTTCTGTATTGGAATATACATTATTGTATCTATCTATGATAGGTTAAAATGTAGCTAATCAACATTATAAGTTTCTATAGCTGAAATACATACTGAAAGCAATATATTTATCACATTAATAATGATAGCAATTTTTTAGCTGTAATTATTTATAAAAAACAAAAATTTAAGAAAAACATTAAAGGAAACTGTAATAAACCTTTTCATTTGATTGCTCAGAAACAACAGCTTTGGGGATGAAGGACTCAGAGTGCTTGCAGAAAGCTGCCACCTTGTCAGGTGGTATTGAAAAATTGACCAACTTCTAGAAGACTGAGTAGATTCTCTGTATCACAAGGGAGGCCTTTTTTCACTTTATTATTAATCCATCCAAACGCCTCATCAATAGGATTAATAAATTGAGAATATGGTAGAAGGAAGAGGAGTCTTATTGGGTAGTACAAGAGGCAATGACTGGATGTGTGGATATATTTGTCAAAAAGGGAATTCTGACACAGCCAGATTAAATTTGTGGAGCCCAAAATTATCAAGTGCTATGATGTTCTTTTTTCCAAAAATTGATCTGTAAGTATTCCTTGACATATTGGAGAGGTCAAGGAAGGTTCTACTAATGTGTGAACCCTTAATTATCTGATATTGGTCTAAACCATGGGGACTAAAAAGCATTTCCATGGACTATTTTTGGGGCTTGAAAGTTACATGGCATGCTACACCATTCTTTGACCCCTTCTTGACCCACTCATGCCTAGCTTTGAGTGAGAAGTGGGAAAAAACATATATAGAAGAACAGTATATCAAAAGTCTTCTTTAGGGCAAGATAAGCTTCAGCGTAGATGTGCTAATCCTCAACAGTATTCTTGCATTTCCTGCTTTGCAGAGAACCTCCCAACTCTTTTCATGAGGACTCAAACCAACCATGGTTTTGTATTGCTGAGTATATATTTCTGGGAAGTATAATAAACAAGATAAATGGGGAAATTAAGAAGAGAATGATACTTTATTAGATATGAATATAGGATAATATATAGTATCATGGGAAGCCACATAATGTCCATGTACAAAATGGTAGTCATGGGTCTTATCCAAGCAATTGTTCCTCTTAAGTCACAAGGCTTGTACAAGTTGTGTTCTGTCAAGGATTTGAAATGTTTGATACTGGTAATAGATGGCCAAATTATAGTAGGTCGGCCAACTTAATGATTAGTTGGGGAATCATTTGGCAAGTCACCCAGGGAATCAGTTCCCTAAGAGGGAGTGATTGTAGATGTTGCAATATCTTCCCCTGGGGTGCTAGAAAGCAGAACCTTGTTAATTTTCTTGAGAGTGTTAGGGATTTAGGTTTGATATTAATCCAGTTTTGAGTTGGGTATAGGAAGTTGGGAATAATGTTGTGCTGTTCTTGCTTTGCATAGGCGGTCATGGTGCATATTTTTGAGCTCTTTTCAAGTGACAATACCCTTGATGAGGTAGGTATTGTTGGGCTTGACTTTCATGAAAATGCCTGGTGCATATAACCCTGGTTCCAACTTGTGCTGGTCATGGTTGACATCCCAGATTTATCCCCAACTTGGAATCTTTCTTTTTGTAGAGGGATTGCCTCTCTCTTGACTCTTCTTTGTTCCATGTCTTACTGGTCCTTTCTAGCATGCTGTACACTAGGATCACTGTCATCTGATACCTTCTTAGGTATAGGTAAATGTGGTCCTGTGGTGGTACTAACAAGGCAGGCTTTTGCCCATATTACGGTTGACTTGTGTTCTGAAGACCATAAGGGTGGTTGGTAGCATGTTGACCCAGGCTTTTGGATTGTTGGCAGATAACTTACTGAGGACTTCCACTAGAGAGCCGTTCAGTTGTTCTATGCGTCCATTTGCTTGTAGGTGATATGGACTGGCTGTGACGTGTTTTATTCCATTTTTAGCAAGATAGATGTTGGTGTCAATAGCTTTGAGTTCAGTGCCTCCATCTGTGATTAAGAGGTCAGGCTTTCCAAACTTAGCTATGATCTCCTTGCCAATGAATTGTCTCACGTTGTTGCCTTTATGCTCTTTTGTGGCTTGTGCTATAGGCCACCTAGTTGCATAGCTGATAGCTTTTTTGATGGACTGTTTGATTTTATTATTTTTGGACATTGGTCCCACAATATCCAGTGATCACACCTTGAAGGGCTGTGTGATTGACACTGGTAGTACTGATTTGGACAGTGCCTTGGATTGGGGGTACTTTTCACAGACTTTGTATTGCTCCTGTACTTCCTTGATATTGTACAGCATATTAGGCCACCAGCAGTGTGTCTTGAGGTATGCATGTAAGTTCTGACTACAGGTGTGTCCCAGATCTCTGTGGTATTGTAGGATGTTGTCAATCTTTTGTGTTATCAGGACGTAGGGTACAGTGTCACCACTTGGGAGTATTTGGTGTAGCGTGCTATATACGTTTTTGAACAGGTGTTTGTTCTTGAGAACTTCCTCTTAGATGTACATTGGGGTGACAGGTGGGAACCCTTATTTGAGATTCCCCATGATTAACATGGGCCAATCAGGGTTTTCATCAGCGCATAGAACATGTTTACTGTATAGCCGTGATAGGGCATCTGTGGTAAGCATTTAATTGCCTGGGTTTACTCAATTATCATGGGTACCTTTTTATGAGGCTCATCTATTCAGCTTGTTGTCTAGATAGATTTTGTTGAGTCTTAAAGAATACCAATGACTTGTGGTTGGCTAGCACTTTGAATATCTGTGCACCTTCCAGATAACATCATCACTTAATTAGACACTGAACTATAGCTATCAGTTCCTTGTCATGTATTGGGTATCTTTGCTCACCGCCAGACAGCTTTCTTGATTCATATGCTACAGGGAGGAAGTCCTTTTCTGAAGTCTGAATTCAGAGTACTCCTCCTATTTCATAATTGGATGGGTCAGTTTCTAGCTTGTATATTCCTCTATAGTTCAGATAAAGCAGGATGAGAGCAGTGACCATGCACTCTTTTATTTGTCAGAAGTGTCAGTCTCTTAGCAGTGTCCATAAAAATTTGGTTGTATTGACTGTGATTGCAATTAGGGAGCAGTCAAGGCACACCAGCTGGGATGAATCTTCTGACATAGACTACCATGCCTAGGACTGTACAATGCTCACTCTTATTCCGCGGCACAGACTTGTTGGTTGTGGTATTTATCCTTTCTGGGTCTGGCTTTATTCTTTCCTTACCAATAATATGTCCTAGGAATGGGAATTTTGACAAGAAGAAGTTACATTTTGAGGATTTGGCTATAAGTTGGTTTTCTTTGAGGGTGCTGAGGACCAGACAGACGTCTTTACAGTGCTGTCCTATGATTGGACTGTATATGATTATGTTGTCTAGGTAGATGATTTCCCTTTTCTGATGTGTTCCTTGAAGTCTTCATTAATAATGGTCACAAAGTTACTTGGAGAATTGGCCATGTCAAAGTTGAGGACAGCACACTCAAAGTAACTGTACTTTGTTCCAAAGGCTGTTTTTGGTATATCTTCTGATTTCACGCAAATTTGGTGATAACCTGCTGTCAAGTCAATTTTTGTAAAAACTTGGGCCCCCCAGGGCATCAAAAAGGTTATTGATTAGGGGAAGGGGATACCTGTTCTTAATTGTGACCTTGTTGAGCGCCCTGTAGTCTGTGACTAGGCAGAGTCTCCCATTCTTCTTTGTTACAAAGAAGACAGCGGCACCAAAAGCAATTTAGAGGGTCTTATGAGCCCTTTTCAAGTTCTTTGTCAAGATAGGCTTTTAGGGCAATATCTTCTTGTGGAGTTAGGTGGTAAATGGGGCGTTTCTTTGGCACACTTTACTTGAGGTTGATTTTTGCTGTATGTCTTGTTCAGGTGTAGTCCTGGTAAATTTTCTTGTAAAACAGAGGGGAATTCAATGACTAGCTGTGCTTGGATTGGGTCTTTTTCACTTTGGGTTTCTGTAATTTTAAAGTGGATAACCTTGTACATGCAGGTGTTCCATTTGATTTTGTTAGGATCATTTTCCTCTTCTGTCTCCACAATCTTCACAAATACATGGCCCTTCATGAGTGTATCAAGATGAGTTGGGTAAACATGGTTATGCACCTTGCCTTGTTGTATGGTATCAGGAATGCCTTTTCAGACATTTACGACATCAAATTACTCTTAAGCAAAGGGGAGATTTTTGTTCTCTTTCACCTTTTTTTGGAGCTCCTAAAGGGAATGGGTTATTAATTAGCATTTGTTCTTTATTACCTGTTAAACTGGACCTGTAATTGCTTCCCAAACCAGTATTATCATCAATGGGTTTTGAACCTGGGTCTTCTTCAGTTCTAGACGCTCTTCAACCTAAAGAAACAATTATTAATATTGTAAACAACAAATTTTTACCTTTTGAGATTAATTATAGCCAATCAAAGTTTACAGCAAATTGATTCAATGGACTTTTTTAACCAATTTGATGACAAAAGCGACTGTTTTGACCTTGTCCTTACCTTGGCTTGCCCATTGACTTCTGGTTCTGTTGTTGACTCTGGTTCCTCTTCCCCAGTTTTAGCTGGGGAATAGCATGGTCTGGCCTGTTTTTCCAGCCTTAATAGCAAGTAATTTTCACAAAAATTATTTTTTTCATATTGCTGAAGTCCATTTTATCACACCAGTACTGCAAATAATTCCAATATTAAGTTAACTGACCATGATCCCCAGATTCCCTCCAAATTTCCCCATTTCCACCCCCAAGAGATTTGATCTACTTTATTTTATCTCCAGATTATCATTTACCTTCCATGTTATATAATGCTGGTAATTTATGATCTCTTATTTGTTCAGTCAATAAAGTCTACATTCACCCACTGTGAATTGTTTGCTTATTCTTATAAACTTGACTTAAGCCTTAACATCCAGAACCATGAGATTACCCAAGACTCCACCTATTAAGTCTCTTGGGTATAAATGGTTGTTTTGGATAATCTTGCTGCCGGCTGTGCTGACCAGCATTTTGATGGGGTTGCACGCTGATTCAGGCACCTCTCCCAAAGCACAATTTCTATACCGCTCTTGGCACCAGGTTATACCCAGAGTATGTTATACTGCTACACCTTTATCACATAACCCACCTCTCAGAGAAGAGACCAAGAATTATCAATCTGCATCCCAGATCCCCAAACCCCAAGTATTCTGTCCTTTGGCTTCTGCCTTCCTCCTGTGTTACTTGGGGGCATACTTATTCTTGGGAAGTTTCAACCCACTGCTAGGCAGATATCAAGTGTTTGGATAATTATTCCATCTAGGAATGGTGACCTTGCCTGTAGGATCCTTGGTAACCAGATTAAATTCCTCTGCCATCATTCATCACCTAGGAAGATTACTTCCTAGTGGGTGGGTCCCTGACATATGGGGAGGGTAGCACTATCTCAGTCAGTATGATGTTTGGTCTTTCTCATCCAATCCAGACCAAGTATAAAATCATACTTGGGGATTGGTATTATAGGGCCACTAAGTGTAGTCTGCGCATCTCTGATTTGGGCGCAGATGGATTTTTCTTCCTTGTTGACTGGTGTACTTCTATTATCTGCCATGATAAATCTCTTGATGTTGCTTTGGACCGTGGGTATTTTCATGAGGGTTACACATTTCTTGTCAACAAGGGATTGGTCTGCTCTAGTTTCAAATAGTGCTGTATCCTGATATCTGCAAAAGCAAAAAGGATAAGTGAGGAGTTTATTTCCTGTTTGGGCAGCAAACAGTATGGGATTGCTGAAGGGTAATTGGATCATGGTTATTGATTCCACATCTTGGTCCCTTTAATATTCTTGTAGAGTAGGGGAGGGCAGCTCAGCTTGCCTAGGCACTCCCCTGAGCTTTTCCATTCTTGTTGGTGTCTTCAGTGCTTTCTTGGTTAGCTTGAGCAGTGCAATTCCTGTTACAAGGATGGGTATTATAAGTGTTGTTGTTCTGCTTGTTAGGACGAGGGTCCTTCTTTGCTGTGGGGGTCTCCTTTTGTTTGTTTGTTACATATAGGTTTCCAGATTTTTTTGCAGTGTGTTTTCCTTCTAAGAATATGTCTTGAAGGTTCTTACAGTGTGTCATGTCAACTGACATCTAGTGTGTGGGGAGGCCATTATAGAAGTCCAGTTGTGGTCCAGCTTTGTAAAAGTTAATGGTGTTGGGAGCTTGGTCATATAGGTCTTTGTACACTTCAATGTACTCCTTGATTGTCCCAGTCATTTTGAAAGTTCTGAGCTCTTTTATGATTACCACGTTGTAATTCTTCATGGAGCATCTTTCAAGGAAGGAGCCTTTGAACATATCCCAGTCTTTGCAGTGATCAGGATGTTGTTTGAGCCGTTCACTTACAAATTGTGAGATGGCCCCTGTGACGCAAAGAGAGATCTCACTGGCCCAGATTTTGGGGGTATCCAACTTGTGTGAGCTTTGTTTTGTGTCTTTTGAATCCAGAGGTTGGCGTTTTCACAGTATAGTCCCTAGAATGTTCCAATCTCTGCTGACTGTAGTTGCAGAAACACAATGTTGGGTATCTCAGTTATCTGAGGTCATTGAGTTCAAGGCAGGCTCAGGAGTCTGTAGGTGTTGAGAAGATTATACTGTTTGGTAGGTAAAAAGAAATTGTTGAAGACAACATACCCTGTAGGGACAACTTTTCCTTCTTTGTAATCTCTCCAGCCTGTAGGGAGTGCCATCTGCTGGTTTCTTTTCTTGGGAGGATTTTTCCTTAAGTTGTGTAGGTGTGGATAGCCTACCTGTGTTACCACTGCTGAGTATATACTTCTTAGAAGTATAATAAATGAGATAAAGGGGAAAATTAAGAAGATATTGATACTTTATTAGATTTTAGTTTAGAGTTTTATATAGTCTAATGAGAAGCCACTTGACGTCCATGTATGCCATGGCAGTCATGAAGCTTGTTGTGTTTGTCTCTTGGGGACAACATCCAGGAGGCTACGGCAGAAAACCTTTATCACAAAAGGGTTGAGGTTTGAGGCTAGCCTTGGGTTAGCCTTCAGGGAAAAATTAAGGGTGCATACCTTAATTTCCTGGGATGCAAGAATATGACTTTTTTGGAAAAAAAGGAAAGGAAAAGAAAAGGCTTAAAAAATACAAAAGCCAACACAAATGTGGATAAAATTGTCTTTATTAGGAGAAGTAATTCTACTTAAATAGTAGACAAGGTCAATGATCACTCAATAAGCAGACAGAGTGGCAGAGGGAGTCACATTGATTTAAACTCATACCAGGATAAATCAAAGACAGGTAGTATATTCCATAATGGGTGGAAATTGATGTCAACCCATTTAATGAAGGCAAGGAATTCCTGAAGTCATAAGCAAACCCAACCAAATCTTTGCACATATCACTATTCAAAGGCCATATTAAAATAGCATTAATGGCGCAATTTCTGACATATTTTGTGAGTTGTAATAATACAATGGATCAATAAATCTTGTTTATGACTATTAGTTGGGTTTTTCTTTGATGTTGCAATTATTTATTTCTGTTATCAATTTTCTTTTATCTAATTGTGTGGGAACTCACCCAGTTGCATTGACAATAGGAAATGAGGTTGCCTCCCTAAGACCAGTTGTGGTCAGGGAGACAAACTCATTCCCTATTACTAATGCAACTGGAAGAGAAACAAGCCAATCATATGTTTCAGGATTTTGGGATATTGACTAATTAACAGATTCAAACAATTAAACAAAGGCCAGCTGTTAAATGCTCTTAGGAAATATTTCTACATAAAAACACAGGTGTGTAGGCTGCAAGATCAACAGATTAATGACCTAATAACATACTGGCATTAACAAATTCCCTGTTCCTGATATATCAATAAAACATGCAATTATTGCTCATTAATTAGTTTCTTTATTTAAGCGACTCAATAACTATATCATAATAATTACTATTATAAAATTTAATTATATTCTAGAACAAGAGGGCTATCATATGTGCTGTCACCTGGATTACATCTAGAAGAGTTCACCATGGACTGGGCTGCCAGGCCAAATCCTCTAAGATAAAAGGCTTTGAGACTATTGTATTATAGTAGCTCTGATTAGATACAGTATAGTGTAACAATACCTCCACCAACTAGTAGCTGGTCAGGCTAGCTAGCCCTGGAACATGACCCAGGTAGACAACTACTCCACTCATGCCAAGGGATAGTTGTACAACGTCAGAAAAAACACTGAGCAGTGGAAGTTGCCAAGCAAGCTTCCTTCATAAACCACACCCACTCAAATGTTCAGCCCCCTTTTGCAATGCCCTAAAGCTACTTTATTCTTCTTCTTAGCTTTGTGAGCTAACTTGGATAAATGTGGGTAGCTGGGCTAACCTCAATATAGTTTTCTAGTAAAGAGTTGATATTCCAAAAAATTTCCTAGTTCAATTCTAATTAAGCAAAGGGAAAAGTTCATACTGTTGACATAAATGATTAATTAATATAGTAAACTACAGACACAATGACTTATGGACCTATTTCCAGAAAAGGAAGAACATCCAAAAACCTTTGGGCCTTGGACCCTGTCAGAATTGCTACTTTTAATGACAAAAGATTTCCCAGACTGCAGGTTACGTCAAAGTCACAGGTTCTCTGTACTTTCCTAATGTTAGAAGACTTAGGAGATCATCTGATGGATGATAAAATATCACAGTTTGCAGATTTCTGACAATGATAGGCACTAATATAAAATCCTTTTATGAAAACCTATATTTATTTTCAACTTTAATTTTAAGCTATATATACAAATATTCCTATTGTTTTCAAATTAAATTCTATAATAAAATATCAAAGAGAGCCAACAATGTTTATTATAAACTAAGTCTAAGGTTTTCTTCCATAGAGTACCATGGCAATCTTGCTAATCCTTTTCCCAAGTTCTAATAGCTTGTATGTATTCTTGTCAGCTGTCTCAAGCTGCTTTTTTTAAATGCTAGCCTTAAACTTTTTTTTTTCATTGGAGGCCTTACTTCCATATCCTGAAGAGAGGAGACAGTCTTCCCCTGTTCAGTCTCAAGGTGCTCAAAGAAGGTATTGTATCTGGAATTCACACCAAAGGAAGACTTCCAATATTTATTTCAGACCTCAAGGTTAGATGCTGTCTTCATTTAATCCCTTAGAACACTCTGATAGAAATTCCTGATAGCCTTTTGTTACAATCAAGATTCCATCCTTGCCTGCCAACATATCTCATGATACACAGGAGGCACTTGATGAGTCACCCTATGACATGTCTAACAGCATGGATCAATCTGATGGCAATGATGAATTTAAGGCACTATCTCCTAATTAAGAGCATTGCCAATTCAACTTGATGATCCCTGCACAGGTTATTCCACAGTCCCAAGCCTTATATGAAACCGCTACTATGCCACCCCCATGTGGCCTTATGGCTTTTCTCATATAATATATTGATCACAATAAGGACCAATAAACATCATCTTACTATTGTCCTTTCTATTGGACTGTTGTCTTCCCAAAGCAAATACAGAACTATCATTGGTTCAGTTGCAACAGTGATAGCAACAGTAGGTTTACAACCTACCTAAAATAAAGTTTCTCCCAAGAAAAGACAGATTATGCGCTGTATGGCTACTTCACACCAGGAAACATTCCTCCCTATCCCCAAGGGAGACATTCCTGAGGGGTATGTTATCTATCAAGATCAGCTGGTACTTGAGAGCGTATATAACTGCCTCTGCTTAGGTCAACGTGACGCCAGTGTCACCCTGCCACTGTCAGACCTCTCTCTCAATGTATGATGAACCTCAAACTAGATTCCTTTGTGGTGGCGTGGAGGGGGCTGACATTTTTAGTTGGCTCCATTCCATGGAAATATTCCTCTGTATTTGCCAAGTACCAGAATCCCTGTCGATTGCCACCACATCTGGGCGCCTCACAGGGCCCCTGCAGTATGGTTCATCAAATGGGCCAGTCAGGAACATGAAGTTACTTGGGCAACCTTTAGGGATGCCGCCAGGTCCTGCTTTAGAATTTTTTGCCCATTGTAGTGGCAACCTCTTTACTTGCTATCAAACAGCAGACAGTGTCTCTGAGTACCTTACTTCTGGGCAGCAAGCACTTGCTGCCACCCCCAAAGTTATCACTGCCAGGATTTTAATGGTACTTACCCTCATTGTCAATGGGCTGAAGCCCCACATTTGTAAAAGGTTCTTGTAGGGTGCTATCACGGTAGGTTTCATAATGCCAAGAATTATCTTCCTGAGTTGTAAAGCTCAAAAATGGGAAAGCTGTTAACCAGATTAACTGATTTAACAAATTTAAATCAAAAAATTGATTGTAAATGGGTTACTGCTGCTCCAGTTGGCCATCTGTATTTAATCCCCCTACCAAATTGGCACTGATAAATTTATGTAATCTGAGAGTAACTTGATACAACCTTATTTATCAGAATGATCATCAGAAATTAGTCACACAAGGGTTCTTTGCAAGATGGACAAGGTACTCTCTAAACAATGCAGAAGGAATAGGAGCCAAGAATCCAGGTGATATTGCTTAGTCAAAATTTTGTACATATTGAAAAAATTTCACAGTTCAACTCTTAAGAGTTGAGTCCTCCCTAAATTACTCAATATACTAAATATCTTCCTCTATAACTTTATTTAAAATAATCCAGTATTTGGCCTACTTTAATATATCATGTATAACTTGACCTTGAGTCAGATTATCACGGGAAGATGGGGTCCTGCCTTGGGTACTTTGTTGTCAATACCACCCAATGTTAATCTAATGTCACAGAATCTTGGAGTTTTCCCTACCGTATCTGATTCTGAGACACCTGCTCCCTCTCAATGTCCCAAGTTTTACACAGAAGACACCCTGATCCTCTCCCAGACAATTTATCTAGGACTTTTTTGGTTAGGGTTAATCATTTTGATTAATCCAAGTGTATTTTTGGAAATTTCACAAAACAGTATTTGAAGCTGTGTTAGTGGTTAATCATCAACTCCATGTGGATTTGGATGATGATTCCCCACCACATGGCAACTTCTTCCTACTATCTGACTATTTACATCATAGGCTTTGCATTTTCATCAATGACTGTTACAAGGTTATCATGGAAGATAGCAATCAGGCCTCAGTGGGATTCCAAAGATTCAACCATGCACCTCCCCAATCATGTCCTGCATCTGGCAGTGCCCATAACCAAGTAGGCTGCCACCAACCTCATCAACAGGAGAATGGGGCCAAGCATCCTCACAAGGGTGAGCTCCAGGTAGCCCATATTAAAGAGCCAGGAAAAGCCTGGGGGCTGTAGATACAAGAGGTTCTGCAATCTTTCTTGACTCCCACTCCCAATTTCTCCTTGCCAAAAACCCCTGCAACTATAATGTGCACAATGTTGAAACCCTAGACGTATTCCAAGTCTACAGTGACAACCCTATCCTCCAACCTAGTAATTATTCCCATAAAATCACCCGCTTGTTCTACCCCTTTTGCTTCCATAGGAACACTCACAGACTTTGGTAGATACTGGGGCCAGTCACACCATGGTCAACCAATTATTTGCGGATTCCCAACAATTAGACTAAGTTCCCAGTTGCTTTAAATCTTTATGTGTGTCCAACTCCTACAGAGTAACAATCACTCACAAGACGGTACTCTTCTCTGAAAGAATAAGGAACATCTAGTTTAGGCTCTCTGGGCCAATTATGGCAGGACTCAGCCACAACCTCATTGCTGGTCTCAACTGGCTTTGACACAAACGCCCATATATTGACTGGGATAGGTCTGTAATCACCCTCAACAGAAATAGGGTGGGTTTTCAGATCTAACCCGTTAAGATGAGCAAATTACTCTACAACATTGTATTTTTCAGGCTTACAAAGACTGGCACATACAATTTCAAGGGGGGAAGCTGGACTTTAACCAGTGTTTAATCAAAGTCATCTGCTCTAAACCCACTGCGGCTCCTCCCTTGACCACCAAACCTCCACCAGCACTAGTATCACTTATTGAGGAATACAAGGAAGTATTTAGCAAAACACTAGATCAAATGCCTCCTCCTAGAGAAATACAAAATGCTGTCCAGTTGCAAGGGTCTTTGCCAAAAGCACAATCCCACTATTACTTGACATTCAAGGAAGACAAAACTTTCTGCCAACACTTTGTGAATGCGCCCAATAAGAGCTTCATCCACCCCTACCTCTTACCATATGGGTCTACAGGCTTCTTTGTAGCTAAGAAGGACAGGTCTTTTTTGCTGTTAACCAATTACTGCGTCTTAAATAAGATGAAATTCAAGAATAAATATCCCTTGCTGTTAATTGACAACCTGTCTGACATGCTTGCAGGTACTAAGGTCTTTAGTAAGATTGATCTCACTATAGGGTAAAAATAGGTCTGCATCACGCCAGGGGACAAGGCAAAAACTGCCTTTTACATGTGCTATGGGTTGTTTGAGTGTCGTGTCATGAGTTTTGGAATTACCAATTCTCCCTTCACCTTTATCATGCTGATGAACAAAGCCTTCAAGGATTTAATTGGGAAGTGTTTTATTGTGTACCTTGATAAAATTATTGTGTTCATCCAAGACTAAACTACACATCTCTAACACATTTGTGCTGTACTCAACACCCTTTGGAAACACTAGTTAAAAGCTAAACCCTCCAAATGTGAGTTCCTCAAGTCAGAGTTGCTGTTCCTTGGGCACACCATCTATGCTCAAGGAATAAAGCCCAAACCTGCCAAGATCAAGTCAATCACTATTATGCCACCTCTCACTGATGTCAGTCAGGTGTGTACCTTCTTGGGCATGGTTGCCTATGTGCGCAAGTTCATTCCCAATTGCAGAGAACTAATTGCACCTCTCACTTAGCTCCTCAATACCAAGCAGCGCTTCCATTAGACCCCCATCAGAGATTGAGCCTTTGAGACATTAAAGCAAAGGCTTACAACCACACCTGTACTACAATTCACCAATCAGAATCACCAGAACAAACTTGAGAATGACACCTCTGACAGGGCCATAAGGGGCATTCTAAGAGTAGAAACCAATGAGGGTACCTTCCTTCCTGTGGCCTACAAATTCAGGGAGCTTTCTTACTCATAGAAATGTTACCCCATGCATGATAAGGAGTTAGTGTGAATTTTGCACTGCGTTGATAAATGGCACTGTTACCTGGAAGGAGCCAAGTTCTCACCCCAAGTCTTTACAGATCACAAGTCTCTTTGGTATTTCAACACTAAGTCACACTTGACACAGAGCCAGGAAGAATGGGTCAAGTGTCTGTCCCTGTACCAGCTGCGCATCAAAAACAAACCTGGGAAGGAGCTGTTCACAGCTGACCCCCTCTCCAGACTCTACATAGCGTCCATCACTGGGGATGACAGTTTGGATCCAGACTGGCCCATGCTCTACCTACGTCCTAAAGTCACTAATTACAAAGGCCTTAACTCTGTGACCATTTCCAAGCTAAAGGACAACAAAATCCAGTTCACTACTGATGCTGGCAATGTCTGCTGCTGGGCAGAGACAGGTGATAAGAGGCCTTTCATTCCCACCATACAGCAAGGATACACTATACTGCACTACCACCACACCCTGGGTCATATCAGAGGACGTAATATCTTTGAAATCATGAAACACAAGGTTTGGTAGCCTCATATGCAACAGGATATTCTGGACCTCTTAAAGACATGTGTTTGATATGAAAAGAGCACATCCAAACCTGCCCCGCCCAAGTCAATCTTACATATCAAGGCCATGGAGCCCTTTGAACAATGGGTTCTTGATATTGTAAACCCCTGGCTGAAGATAAACTGGGCAAGAAGTACATCATCACAGCTATTGACTAACTTATTCATTGGCCAGTGACATGGGCAACCACTAATAACACTGCCACCCCTATCACTTGGTTCATTGGCAAAGAGATTGTGGCACGCTTTGGCTGCACCAAGCGTCTCATCACTGATGGGGGCCCTGAACTTGCAGGTAGCATTATGAAAGCCTATTGTATCAAGGACACCCTTCAACAAGTGGTTACAACACCATACCACACTCAGGCCAATGGACGTGTAGAGCTCCTAAATGAATCCTTGGTGCAACTAATTGCCAAACTCTTGCAGGAGCACCCAAATACCGCCTGGACTGAACATCTCTCCACCGCTCTACTTATCTTACAAGCCATAAATAATTGTGGTACGGTGTTCAGCCTTAGAGCTCTGGCCTTTAGGACTCCTGATGGCCTAGCAGGGATAGAACAAGAAAAGTTACAGTCCACTGTCCTTGGGAAACCTCCCCTTGTAAATACTCCCTCTCTGAGCCAATGGCGCGCCAAAGCTTGTGACATAGAGCAAGAGCAGATCAATGGGGGACTAAACACCTTGAGGCAAGGTACACTGTGGGTGATTCTATCTACGCCCTTAATCCCAACTCTTCAAAGCTTGAACCCAACCACCTTGGGCCCTTCAAAATAGCCACTTTCTACAATAACCACACCTACAAACTTGAGGATGCCCAAAGAAATACCAAGACCCTCTATCATGATTGCTTTCTCCCCTGCTGTGCCATCCCCACACAAAGATTATTAGTGCAGACCTTCCCAGATCTCCTGCAGAACTGATCCTGGTGTCTGAAAACAGTCAGGGGGCGCTCAATGAGCTGCCCCTTGATGTATCTAACAACATGAACCAATCTGATTGCAATATCAAATTGTAGGCATTTTCTCCTAATTAGGAGCGCTACCAATTTGACTTGCTGATCCCTGCACAAGTTATTTCATAGTCCCAAACCTTATATGGAATCCTCCACTGTGCCACCCCCCTGTGGCCTTGTGGCTTTTCCCATATAGTATATTAGTCACAATAACAACAATAAACATTATCTTATTCTTACTCTTGTCCTTTTTATTAGACTGTTGTCTTCCCCTATCATACCCTGCCCCAAAGGGCAGGCTTTTTAAATATATCTCTTATTTTTTTGTCTACTTTAAGTCTTTTCTTATTTTAATAATGAAGATTTAAAAGTAGAGAGTTAATATTTAGTACAGTAGTTTTAAAAGCTATTTTAACAAGCAAAAATACTTCAGATTTAAACAAAATGATTTTAGATTTAAACAAAATCCAACTATCAGGTTAAAATATATACTCTGTTAGCAGGAATTTTTGGCGTTAATAGGTAAAATGAGTCAATACAGCAACAAAAGGCTCACACACAAAGCAAAACCATTCAAATACAATCCAAAATACATTGATTCACAAAAATGGGTGTGAGTTGACTTTTGGTGTATGTATGTTTACTATGTGAATTGGTGACAAAATACACCCAAGCACAGTGTGTCAAAACTCAATCCAAGAACAAAACACAATAGCAACTCACTATGTAAACAAAATCACTCAAATGTTGTGTGCAATGGATTGTAATCAAGAATAAAACCAAGGTATCTAAAATAGGGCGCGCAATCTGAAACACAAATTTTAAAAATATTGTGCTAAGTGTTTGAATTTTTCAGTAAAATCTGGGAAAATAGGTGGATTTTTTTGAATGTTCTAAAATGGGTGTTGTAAAATCAAAAACAACTAATTAAGAAATAAAAAATCTATAACTAGGATATTAGGCCGGAAAAATATTAATTAAATATCCATATTCAGATAAAAAGCAAAAAATAAAATTATGAGTAACTTAATTGAAATTTATTTAATATTTTATATAAATTCTCAAAATGCCAGGAACACAACAACAGAGTACCAATTTACCTGTCATGTGCCGCAGTTGCAGTTGCCTCTGTGGGTCAAAGAACAGAGTTAGTGCAACCCAAATTCCTACTCAGGAAGGAGATGGGAGAGGAGAGTTTTATAGTGACTCTGCGCTGACACAGCCAGTTTGAGGAGAACAAGCTGCTAGTATGTGAAGCATCAACCTTCTGGTCTCTAAGCTGACCCAGAAGCCCACCAAGGTTACCTTCAACAAGAAAGTTAGAAACAAGGAGGTAGAACTTACTTTGTATGTGTTCAACATTGTGTACCGGCAAGAGTCGGTCCCGTCAGCCATGCTGGAGAAGGTGAAGCCTGTACTTGATACTAGATACAAGCCCTACGTCAGTGATGGCAATCAAGAAGAGGACAAGGAGCCTGAGTTCTTTAGAACTGACAAGGGAAAGTTGGTGCCCAAAAAATTGCTGCGTTTTACACCAAGGTGCCCATGCCCTGTGTTGTGCCCAATGCCAACAAGTCAATCCCTGCCGCTAAAAAGCCCACTTATAAGCGCATCCCAGATATCAAATGTATCATCCTGCTCAAGCTAATACGTGAGTCTGGTGATTAAAGGCAGCCACAGCTCTTGTTGGGGTGGACCAAAGTACGCCTCAAAGACCTTCAACAAGTTCATCAATACTGGCTGAGTCCTTGCTGCGGAGAAATCCTTGCACGTGTCAACCATGCTCACCAAGGAGCACAAATGGGCAATCTGCTACTGGATAGCTCAAGATTGCCATCTTGAACTGGCAAATATACAGGCCATGGTCAAGTCCTCTTTTAGGGTTGAGGCCTAAATTTCCTTTTACTATCATCTGGTGAAGGGAATGTGCTTTTCCTGGAAAAAGCTCGGGGTATCCCCCTACAATATTAATAGCACAGCCAACATTGATGTCCAGAAAAAATACGCAGAGGCATACACTGCCCTCAAAGCCAAGGGGACAGTAGAATTTTATTATATTGACAAATTGGCATTTGCCTCGTTGATGTGCAATGCATATGATTATGTCCACAAAGGCTCAAATGATGGGTTAGCTTGGTGTGCGGCAGTCTGCGCCACAGCCTACTCAATGGTGGCTCTCCTTGGTCCAAAGGGGGTTGAGCTGTACCAAATGATATTAGGTTCTCCCAATAGCTGTACCTTTCTGTCATTCCTCTGATTGGTCCAGGAGCACTGAGGCATACAAGCCCGGGCTTCACCAACATCATTGTGCTGGACAATGTTGGTCTCCATAAGGTGGCAGATATTCTTGAGGAATTTCCATCAATTGACACTAGCATTGCAGTGGGCCCCCAGCAATTGGCCACAGCAAATTTGTTTCTTCTCTTCCTCCCTGCTTATTTGCCCTTCCTAAATCCTATCAAGGAAGTCTTTGGGTGGCTCAAGCAAGGTTTCAAGCAAGGTGCCTCAACTGGGAATGAGAACCTCTTTGATTTGCTACAGGCCAGGATCCACACCCTCCCAGCTGAGACTGTGGCCAAATTCTATGGCCACACTAATTTGTTCATCCCTGCCTGCCTTGCCAAACAGCCAATCAATTAAAGGCTTAGCTTTTCCAACTTTTTTATATTCTCTAATTTACTATTTAAGATTTATTAATTATCATTTTATATTTAGAAGCTTCTAAGTCCATAATCACATTCAGCAGGAATATCAATGAAGGTTTGTAATTTATTTATTTTATATACTTTTTTTCTATTATGGCATCTGAGGTTATCCCAAACACTTGATACTGGATTACGCAAATATATTTATATCACTTTTGTCAAATAAATATAAAAATTAAATTAAAAAAGTTAAATTTAAAGTGTACACAATAGAAGTAAATTTTATTAAAGTAAATATATTTATGCTTTTATGAAAACTGTTTACAAGATATATTTTGCAGAACTTGTTTGCTAAAATAAAATTTTAGTATAATAAAAATGATATAAATTGTAATGAAATTTAGTGGAAGATAAGATTTGTTAAGAGCGCCTGTAGTGGGTTCAGCAGTATGTACCCACCCGCAATGAAGGTGGCGCATAACTTCCACTGCCACACCATGTACAATGGGTACACCCTGCTGGAAGTATTCTTGGCGGCTAGTAAAAGGGAGGATAGTGAGGTTGGAATGGAGAAGCAGCTTTTCTGGAGGGGCTGCAAACCTGTAGATGCCAGCCAGGACCAGGGCGTCCTGGATAACATGGTCAACTGAGTCATATCTGGGGGGAACTTCTTCCCATCCAGGGAGGACCTGGCCTTGCTGATCCCAAGGAGGACCCCGTCCAGGTCCTCTACAGACGCGGCCATCCCAAAGTAAAAGACAAACCCCAGGTATACAACAAGATGAAGCCTTTGCCCAGCAAAGGCTTCTGTAAACTCACAGAGCTTATTGTACACGGTAAATATCTTCTTCTTGTGCTTTGTCTTGGCAAACATGAGCTCCATTGCCAGAGGGACCCCTGTCTTATTGGCACTCCAGTCCAGCCCAAAGTTTGGCAGGAGGATCTTGGTCTTCTTTACAGCTGTTGCGTCTTCAACAGCTAATTTACCCACTGTGCGCACAAAGTTCTCCAACAGGTAAGACAGGGTGTGCTTCACTGGGAAGCAGAAGCAAGCAGCCTTGTTTGCCCGGCCCATCTCCAGTATATTCTTGAATGAGAGCATTGCCAGGACGTCCCAAACAAGCTCAAGGAGTTTACTGCGTAAACTCCACTGAGGGATACCAGGTCCAGGAGGACCAGTTGGGCATCCTTTTAGGCAATAACTGCCCACTCAGAAGCCCCTTTGTTGTGCGTCAGCCCGGCTAGTGTGTCCCTTGTTTTTGGGAAGGACCCATGAATTCTGTCTTCAAGCTCCTGCAAGACATTGGGGACAGAAACAGATGCCTAGCCACATGATTGGCGTAGTTGGCATAAAACATGGCAGGGACAAAGGGAGCCAGGACCCAGAGGATCTAACCATCTATGTTTTCTAAAAACTGGTAAGTCTTTGGAAATTCTTATTAATTTTTATTATAGGGTTACCTTTATGTGTTTCCTCTTTGCCCGCAGCCTCACCCAGCTTGGCCATTCTTGGCGTAAACAGGTGATTCCGTGTAATTGGCTCTTACTTGCTTGGATGGCTTGAGATGTGCATACATCTCAGGGTTGTCAACCCAGACAGACGGCGCAGAGAGGGCAAAGGTCTTTAATTTGAGGCTTTCCACCACGGGTTTATGGACATTTGATGTGTTTGATGGTTGTTTTGGATGTTTCTGGCATCTTGGCCATGAGTGCCTTGGTGAACACCTTTTCAATTTTGTCCCCTATAAGGACTGCAGCCTTCACCTTTGCCTTGACCTTGCGGTTAATATCTTTAATTTTGGCAATCACCGAGTCAAGGTCTTTGAGTAGTTTTTCAAGTTCTCTCATTTGATTTTTTATTAACTTTTGCATATGTTTTTATAGCTTTCACCCCAATAAAATCTGTGTTATTCTGATATTTTTGTCTCTTTGTTTATCCTTGTTTGTTTCCCATTTAAACAATATCCCATCTATTACCCATTGTATATATGTTTTACGCTTAACTCTATGTGTTGTTTGCTTTGTGTTGGCATTGTTTCCTTAACTACCATATTATTTTTGGCACTTTGCATTAACCCTGTGAAACTATTAACAACAATTTGGTGATCAGCTAAATTTGAATTAGAAAATTATAGGTTAATTGTGTTTAGATAAAGTTGTTACTGATCTGAATTCAAAACCTTAATGATAAACTTTAAGCCAATAAGAAGCCAAGTGATAAAGTGATTGTTATGACATGAAGGGTCATTTGATAATTCTTTGGTACATGTGCGCTAATTAATATGATTGGATGGATGCTTTACCTTTGTGTGCCATTGCTGCTGTGGCAAGTTGTTGATGAACTAGTGCTCAATCAGCTGCTGGGTTAGCACTAGCCCATCAACAACTTGCCACAGCGGCAATGTTGTACAATGGCAAATCAACCAGCTAATCATATTAAGTAGTGCATGTACATCAAAGAGTTATTAATGACCCTTTATGCCACAACAATCACTTTATCACTTGGCTCTTGATTGGCTTAAAGTTATCATTAAAGTTTTGAATTCAGATCACTAACAACTTTATCTAAACACAATTAACCTATAATTTTCTAATTCAAATTTGACAACCACCAATTGTTGTTAGTATTATCATAAGGGGCTGTGTAAAGAGCTAAAAATAGCAGTGTTCTGGATCTAGATACATGGCATAATAAATATATAATTTTATATAAATAAGCTGAACATAAATAATAAAACCAACTATAAACAAAGAGAACATGAACAATTGAAATTCAAAATAAAGATAATATAAATAGAAAATGTTTGGTGACATGGGTTTATTGGGGCGGGAGAGAGTGATGCCTAGGAGGCAGAATAACGCAGGAAGGAAGACGTAGAGGCGGTGCTGGCCTGGGGGGTCTGGGATTGGGTGGTTGGGCTTGCGGGTTAGGGGTGATGGTGGCGGGGGTGGAGGCAGGGGTAGGAGGATTTTTTGTGATGGCTGCCATATACCGTTGTTGGTATTCCTTGTCTTACATTGGCTGGATTGGTTGATAGGTGGCTGTGGTACGGGGTGGGAGGCGCTTATCCTTATGTGATTGGTTGCCCATTTTCACATGGAAATCCATTTGCACAAACAAGTCAGCCACTATTTGGTGACCAAAGAGAGAATTGTGGCCAAGGACCCCAAGATAGAGGTTGGTGAAAGCCTGAGGGTGGCGCTCCTGGAGTGTATCTTCAATATTAAAGAGCACAACATCATCCAGATGGATGTTGGCGTGGCCAGCTGGGTACACTGAGGCCTGGTGCCCACATTACTGGATGGCCTCAAGGGCAGTGGAGCTACCCTCCATCTGGTGGCTCAAGAAAATCCGGTGCTTGGAATTTGAGCCATCCCAGGAGTTGAGTAATCTACTAAGGATGTGGCTGTACTTGTAGCCATTGTTGAAATCTTGGTTTGACCAATAGTAGACAAAACTCTTGGCTGAAACAGCCAGAAATGCACCAATAAACGTCCCCTTCTTGACCTTCTTCCTTCCTTTTTGAGTGGTGGATCTTCCTTGCTTACCAAAATCATCAAAAGCTATTGATAGCTTATAGTAGGAGATGAAGATGATATTATCTGTTAGACTAGTCAAGCACCAGACCAGGGTGGATTCAATGGCAGGATCATATGGGGAATCCTCAGCGCCATCCCATTGGTTGACGGCAATATTGGTCAGCACACGGACTGACACCACCTTTCCATACATCCAGAGCTGCACCATGCGCTCAGACACCCAAATGACATGGTGAACAAGTTGCTTTTGGACCTGGGTCAAGGGAAGCTTGGGGTCCCGCTGCAATAGATCACGCATGATTGGGTATGCCTCATTGATTTGGGACTTGGGGTCTTCCTGGGCTTCTTGGCTGTCCCAATCAGATTCCCCTTGTTCATTAAGTTGTTGAACTCCCGGATTATGATGGCTTGGGTAAATTTCAATTGGTCAGCAATCTGATCCCAGGACAGACCCTGAAGGTTCAGTGCCATAATTTTCTGGAGAATTTGGGTGGTAATGATTTGTTGCTTGGGGCGCTGGGCCACGGGAGCTGAAGCCTGATGGGCTGTAGGGGGGCAGGTTGAGTGGTGGCAGCAATTTGTTCTGGATTGAGGTTACCATCCTGATTGGTTGGTTGGCAGGCAGCTTGTTCAGGGGTGGGTACGGGAGCAGGGGCAGAGCTAGACACTACGTGACTACTGAACAAGTCAAAGCCATAGGGGTTAGGGTCAGGTATAGGTTGGCTTCCTTGTTACCTGCCTCAAAGGCTTGGGTATAAACAGGTGCCTCCACACTCTGAGCCTTGCCTCTATTGAAGCTGGCTTGGCTGCTGATGTGATCAAAAATGTTGTTGCTGTTAAAAACCATTGTAAAAAACCTAGGATAAAATCACTAAAAGTAGAAATTTAAAATTGTATGATTTATTTTTATTGCAATCTCAAGTCCATATTTGGAAGGTTCTCAAAACTATTTTACACAAATCAGGATCCATAAAAATGAGTAAAATGCATCTGTCCCTAAATTGGATAGTTATTGATTGGCTGCAAAACTGTTATACTTCTATTTTAGGCTGCTCATACTACACATATTGTGTGACTTCATTTTGTTTTGTGCTTGTGGAATCTTACTTCTAGTTTGCTCAAATTTTATTTCATTTTATTCCTTCTGTTGATGCCTCATATGAATCCTGATTGGATTATAATATACTCCGGAATAGCATCCATCCATCTCACTTGTTGTGTCATTTTATTTTGTTTGTGGTTTAAACAACGCTACTTGCTATTTGCTATGATTCTGTATAATGGGCTAGTGAAACTTGTTTTTTGTTTGACAGTTAATTTATTAACCAGAAACATTTAAATTAATTGAATCCTGAATCTTGCGCAACTTGGATTTTGTTCAAATCTGAAATCATTTTTTTAACTGTGCTGTTTTAGCAGAGTTACAAGGGGAAAATATTTAGAAGCTAGATAATAATCTTTATTGAGAGATAGTGATTATATAGTTAATTTGAGTCATGCATAACGGGAATATGATTGTGTAGATCACATAGTAGGATGATGAAGGGGATGGCTTGATCCTAGTAATGAGTCAAGCGCCAAAACAAGGTATCCACTAAAAGGGATCATCATTTGTTCATGCTGTTGGATTTGGAAATTTGATTTAGCTTCCTAGTCTGGCTCCAAGTGACTGGATAGTTGGGTTGCAGGTCACAAACCTGCTTACTTGGAACCTTGCTGGCGGATTGAGCCTGCTGTTTTGACACCCCCCCCCAACTGAAGGTTGGCCTTCTCTGGGGGTAGGTTGTCAGGAGCCCGGGCGCCGTACTGGACTAATTGTTGTTCTGTAGCGGGCATGGCAGTTTGTGTTACTTTTGTCTTGCTTTGCAGGGTCTCAGGCAATCATTGTGTAAGATCTTGTCTTGTTTGCGCTTCCTGAGTCCTTGCACAAGGTAAGTGTTATTGTTGTTTACCTTTAGAATGATCACTGGCCCTACTTTCTTGGGTTTTAGTTTGCTTTTGTCAACGTTCATGACCTAAACCTTGTCCCCAACTCCATGTCTATCTTGGATGGGGACAAAGGTTTTTTGCAGACGTTCATTTTCCTTTTATGTTTGCTTGCTGTTGGCCTCTATAACTTGAGGGTCTGAGCACGGGGGACTTTACTTGGGATTTTCTGTTTGGGTCCTGTTAATGCTTGGATGATATTTGGCTGTGTGCCTTAAAACAACTCAAAAGGGCTTTTTCCGGTGGATCTGTTCACTTGGGTTTGGCACACAAGTAGTGCAGTCAATAGCTGCTTATACCAGTCTTCAGGTCTCTTGGCAGTGAGCTTGGCTAAGGCTTGCATGAGGCTGCCATTTAGCCGCTCTACATGTCCATTGGCCTGTAAGTGGTATGGTGTTGTCACAGTATGTTTGACCCCATTTTTAGTGAGGTATACATTGGTGTTTTTGGAGGTTAATTCTTTCCCTCCATTGGTTATCAGGAGTTCTGGTTTTTCAAACTTGCTGATTATCTCTCTTCCAATGAATTGTTGTACGTCATTGCCAGTGTGCTCCCTTACTGCTTGGGCTACTGGCCATCTTGTAGCAAAGTCAATGGCGGTGATGATGTATTTCTTATCATTGTGTTTCCCTGTCATGGGGCCAACAATGTTGAGGGCCCACACCTTGAAGGGTAGTTGTGTGTGGATGGGTAGTACTGACTTTGGAGGAGTTTTGCTTTTGGCAAACTTTTTGCATACCTCACATTGGTCTAGGACTTCCTGAACGTCATGATATAAGGTTGGCCACCAGGCCTTGTGCTTATGGAGATCATATAGGTTTTGACTCTTGGTGTTTCCAAGGTCTCTGTGATAGCGTAGGATGGTGTCTACTCACTGGTGTGTTGGGATATAGGGAATGGTAGTACCTTTGGACATTTTTCTGTGCAGGGTCCCGTACACGTCCGCAAATAGGTGTTTGTTTTTGATAACTGTTTCTGTAAATCCACTGCCACCTTTGGCCTTGGATTGAACTGTTCCCCCCCTCCCCCCGCGCACCAAAAAAGGCCCAAAATTTGCAGCCAAGCCACTTAACTCTCTAGGTGATTTAGCTCATACTGTTGACGAGAGATTTGTTATGGCCTACCCTGCAGACCTCCCGGCTCTGGTTTTTCCCTCCTGGGAAGAAACATTAATTGAGTTTGACTACTTACTGGCCTAGTGTTGCCCACTTTTAAAAGCTATCAGATCCAACCAACTGTGTGTTGCCACATTGACACCCAAAAGCTCAAGTGAATTCCAAGTTTCTGAAAGCCCCTCCAGCCAATCAGGTAGTACTGTGGAAATTAAGTTGAAACCCTCCAGTCTCCCTGGCCCTGAACTGCAAAATTTATCCCCCACCCAATCAGATTTAAGCCCTGCAGTCATGTGATCCTTTCACTTGCAGCACACTCCCTTTTACACAGCAAGGGGACTTTCAGTCCCCTGCTTGTCTATTGTCTAATTTATTAAAGTTTAGAATTTGTTGCACTTTTATTTTAAATACATTGATTGACTTGAACTCTGTTTTGAGTCCCTATTATCTAAAAAATTAAAGTTTTAGTGGTTTTCTCAATGCTTATCTTATACCCTCCCATTTTGAACCTGGGAACTCTTCTGGAGCCTTCTGAAGAGGCTTCAGTGTATAGTTGTTGCCTCCTTTTGCTTTCACTTTTGAAAGCAGCATTCAAACCTAAAATTTTCTTTAAATTTCAATATAATACCTATTAATATTTTGAATTTTCTTTAAATTTACTGTTTCTGAACCTGTTTTTGCTTTTTTGTGAAGTACAAGGCACCTGAGACTACGCCCAAGCTCTCCAAACCCACTCTGTTGTTTCTTTTGCCCTCCTGCTTGTGGTTGCCCTTGTTGACCTATTTTTTATTGCTTGCCATTTTTAAAACTTTTACAATCTTCTCCAAATTTTGAGGAGATTGCAACCATGATACACCCAGTTCTTAAATTTTTTGCATTTTCCTTGGCCCTGTTTCTGTTACTTCTGTGGCCGACCTCGCCAGACTTGTGGTCTAAAATCACCTCTTCTGCTTGGCTTGTGGGTGATAACCCTTCCAGTCTTCTGAATTCTCCTAGTGGTCTCCTCCTCTCTGGAGAGGCTGTGGTGAAAAGTTTGACATGTGATGACCTGGATCTGGATGCTGTTGGTTATATATTGCCCTCCTCTGAGGGAGAGAAAATGTCAATGCCTCCCCTCCCCAGCCTGGAAAAGAGTGATTTGGTCTCCCTTGAGGTTCTTGAGGTGCCCCCTCCCGCTCCCTCTTGTGCCCCTTGGTTGATCACTGGTCTTGTGTTGATGGGATTGAACTCTTACTTCCCTCAACTGTCCCCAGTGTCCTCCCTCTGGTCCCCCCTCAGAGCAGCCATCCCAGTCCTCCACTGGTTGGCATCCTGGTGGTTTGTTTCACCGGGATGGGAGCCAAACTTAATTAGTTTAGCCCCCCTCTCTCACAGTTTCCTTTTTTATATTGGTTGTATCAGGGGGGAAACCCTTGTCCTTTTTCTGTAGTACCAAGAGAGGCCAGTCTGGGTCAAGCCCATTTTCCCCTCTTGTGGCACAGACATATAGGCGTGAGAGGGCGTCTGCCATAGCAAGCTCAGGCCCAGGTTTGTACTGTATGAGCATATTGAATCATCCAAGGGCTCCATCCAGCGGGCTTGTTGGCGAGATAGATTTGCTTGGGATTTGAAATATATGAGCCACTTGTGGTCGGTTAATGCTGTGAACTCTTCCTGCCGTTCCAGATAACAGTGCCATTTGACTAGACAGTGCACAATGGCCAGCAGTTCCTTGTCGTGGATAGGGTATCAGCACTTGCCATGCGTCAACTTTTGTGATTCATAAGCTACAGGCAGGAAGTCACCATCATTATTTTTGATTTGTGGTACTCCCCCAATGGATGCATCTGAGGCGTTGGTTTCCATTTGGTATTCCTGTCACATTTGGGGTATTGCAGGATGGGAGCTGTCATGAGTTTCTCCTTGAGGCGTCTAAAACAGAGGTCACATTGGGGGTCCACACAAACTTGGATTTGGGGCCAGTTATGGCGGATAAGGGGGCAGTCAAAACGCCACAGCCAGGTATGAAGCGGCGTACATAGGCCACCATCCCCAGGAAGGTGTGGAGTTCCAACTTATCCTTGGGTGGCGGCATCTTTCATATGGCCTGTATCATTTGAATGTTGGGTTTGATGCTGTCCTTTGAGACTATGTGTCACAGGAAGGGTAATTGTTTGCGGAAGAACTGGCACTTGGAGGGCTTAGCCAACAGTTTGTGTTGTGCCAGGGTAGCAAAGACTGCCTCTAGGTCCTTGTGGTGCTGTTCCATTAAGGGGCTGTAGACAATGATGTCAACTAGGTAAACTAGAGCATGTTTGCCTATGTGTGGGGTTAGCACTTTGTTCATGAAGGTCACAAAGGTGGAAGGGGCGTTTTTCATGCCAAAGTTGAGCACCACACATTTTTATGAGCTGTATTTAGTGCAGAAGGCTGTTTTGGGGATGTCTTCCTCCTTAATACAAATCTGGTTGTAGCCTGCAGTCAGATCAATCTTGGAGAAGACTTTAGCTCCTCCCAAGGCGTCAAAAAGATTGTCAATCAGTGGTAGTGGGTAACAGTTCTTAATGGTAACTTTGTTAGGGCTTGGTAGTCTGTGACCAGACGCAAGGTACCATCCTTCTTGGCCACAAAGAATATGGCAGCCCCCAAAAGGCAACTGTGAGGGGCAGATAAGTCCTTTCTCCAATGCTTCCTTGAGGTAAGTGCATAGGGTGTTGTCCTCATTTTGAGTCATCCTGTAGATAGGGAGTGCTTTGGGGACAGCTCCTTTGAGTTGGATGGAGTGTTGAATGCGTTTCTCAGGGGGTAGCCCGGGTAGCGCTTCTTTGAAGATTTCTGGATGGCGGGCCACAATTTTGCAATCCTGAGGCATGGAGGTGTCCTGATGATCCTTGAAGTGTATGATCTTGTACTGGCAGGAGTCCCAGTCAATTGCCTTTAAGTTTTCCTTTTTGTCAAGGGTCTCTGTGATGCGCACAAAGACGTGGTCCCGTAGGAGTTGATCCACTGATTCAGGGTAGATCTGGTGGTTGACACCTTCACGCTTGATAGTCAAGACTGAGGTTGCCCAGTTGACGTGAGGATTGTTCTTTTGTAACCAGTCTAACCCCAGTACAATTTCAAACTTTGGGAAGTCAATGACAGGACCTTGGATGGTGGAGTGGAGGTTCTCAAGCATGTTGGAGAAGGAGGCGGTTTCCCTTGTCACATCAATGTGGTGTTCATCAGCCAGGACCATGTCTTAATCTGCAAAAGATTGGTGGCTAGCTTGAACTTATCTACAAAGCTGCTGTTGACTAGGGTTTGATCCACACCCAAATCCAGGAGTGCTGAGCCTGTGTAACTGCAAAAACGGAAAGGATAGGACATCAGTTTGTTGGGATGTCTGGCAATGGTGTACAGTACCAGGTCCTCCAAGGGTACTTGGATCATTGGGCATTGGTCCACGTCCTCAGGTTGGTACTCATCATTGGGAAAGTCAGGAGTTGTGTGGGAAGAGCTTGCCTCACTTAATGCTCTCTCTGGGCTTTCCCCTCATCTTGATTGCCTTGCCTGGCAGTGATACAGAAATGGGTAAAATTTGACTGGCCATTGTTCCCATTCCCATGTCTGTTTGAGCTTGTAGGTTTATGGTTGGTGTTATTCCTGTTGTTTCCAGGGGTGTTTGAGTGGAGCGCCTGCCTGTGTGGGAATCCTTGGGCCTCTCTTGTTTTCCAGTTTGTGCCTTATGAAGGGTGTTGGATGTTTGTTCCACTTTCTCTGCTTCCCGGTACAGACTTTGTAGGTCGGTCACTTGATCCAGGTTCACATGTCTCATTACATGTGGCTTGAGGGCGTTGTAGTACATGAGGTGTGTGGCTGGGGTGTCAAAGGCCATGCCAGATGTTGCGCAAAGTTGGAGTTCCTCATAGGTGGGGGTGAGTTCCTTCACGGTGCCTGTCTGGGTTAGGTTCTTTACTTGGTCTATGATCATGAGCGCCGTGTCCTTGAGCACGAACCTTGCCAAGAAGTCTTGCTTGAAGGTATCCCAGTTCTTGTTGGCGTGTTCTTTGTGCCACTTGTCACACCAGGTGCCAGCGTCATGGGTCAGGCGGATGGAGATCTCTGCAATCCAAAATTACTGTGGGCATTCTATCTGGGCCAGCTTGCTCTGGGCGGACTGAATCCATGTGGCAGTGTTGTTGTCGTTGGCCCTGGCAAAAGGTTCCAAGGCAGCGCTTCACAGTCTTTGGGTTATGTAGGTGGGCATGGTATTTTTGTTGGTTGGCTGTGGAATAGAAGAGGGAGCCTGCAAGAGCCCTCGTGCAGACATGGCATTGAAGGCGGGTAATGGCATCACCGTGTTCTGGTACGGGACAAAGCTATTGGGTATCTTGGTACCAGGGGTGTACGGGGTCCAGTCCAGCGGGAGGCCAGACATAATTCTGTCAAGGATTTGTTGGCCGCGGCGCGTGCGGGCAACAGGCGGAATTTTTTAAGATAAGGTAGGATGGACAACCTACCTGTACTACCAATGTTGTAACTGTGCTGTTTTAGCAGAGTTACAAGGGGAAAAATATTTAGAAACTAGATAATAATCTTTATTGAGAGATAGTGATTATATAGTCATTGTGAATCAAGGATAACAGGAACGTGATTGTGTTGATCACACGGCTGAATGGTGAAGGGGGTGGCTTGATCCTGGTAATGAGTCAAGCACCAAAACAAGGTATCCACCATAAAGGATCATCATCTGTTCATGTTGTTGGATTTGGCAATTCAAGTTGACTTCCTAGTCTGGCTTTGAGTGGCCGGGTAATTGTCAGGGTAAAGTAGAGAGAGCTTGTTGTAATCAATTAAATGGGGAATGTACACCTAAATTAGGATGACATTACCAATTAGGAGGAGATGATGTGTGTTTACTCGTAAATGATAACCCTTGAAGAGTGAATAAGGAAAGGTGCAGCAGAAGATTATGCACAAGTACATCAAGAAGACCTTCATTTGGCTCAACGTCAAGGAATCAGCAGCATAGATAGGCTCACATTCAATTTTGCGGGTTTCAGGAATCATTTCAGCAGGAGGTGGAAGATTACCAGGAAATTGCAGAGGTGAGAAAGCAGAATCTAGCAGTCTGGTTATTAAAAATCTGATTGGGAAATATTGAAATAAGTGAATCATTGAGGCAAGATATTTATTGAGAGTAAAATATCAAACTACTAAGGTAGTTTGGTGGGGACAATTGTTACATAAAGCCTTTGGGTACATCTTGATGAGGTGACTTTCTTGAATGCAATATTTAGACAGCTTACAGATACCACCAATGGTGGTTCTTTAAGCTGTTACCTGACCTCCTTTGAGGTCAGGATTTGTTGACCAGCAGGTCAAGAAAGGGAAAATTGGGCGTGGGGCATCCACGCCCCACTTGGACCCAATTTCCTGTGCCACCACCCACTTGCAATCGATTGTTAGATTTAAATCTATGATTGCCGCAAGCGGGCGGGGCTTCAGGCCGGGTTTCCCCCGGGTGGCGGCGCTTTGGCCGAGCCACACCTGGGAAAACTATGGCCATGACATTAATTGGATTGTGGGTCAAGAACCTGCTTGTTTGGAACCTTGCTGGCAGGTCAAGCCTGCTGTTTTGACAATTTTGTTTAAATCTGAGGTATTTTTAGTTGTTGCCATAGCTTTTAAAACTACTGTATTTTAAATCTCTTACCTTGTTTCTTATGTCAATTTGCGTTGAACAGCTGTTGTCCTCCTCCTTTTATGTTGCCATTGAAATAGCTTATATTTTCTACTTTAAATTAGAATATTTTAAATTTCATGACCTTTTTGCAATTCTGCTTGTGTGAGCCCTACTCTTCCCTCCAGCTCATGTTGCTGATCTGGGGCTGCTCCTGGGCTTCTGTTTTCCCCTTCTCCTCCAGGTTCCCACTCAAATTTCTCCAGTTGCCCCTGCTTTTGGCTATTGCTCTCCTCTGCCTATCACTATCAATCAGGAGAAACTCTTCCTATAAATAAAGAGCTTGTGAAGAGTAGGCTTTAAGCTGAAATTCTAAGTGATTTCTTACTACTGATCTATCACTAATTTAAACCTTTTAACTTATCAAACTTTAGAGTTTTACTTTTAATTTTTAGTATTATTTTTAAGTAAAAGCTTTTCCCCCTGGTTCAAAATAGAAGTTGTTAAACAACAAGCCTTAGGCTCGTTGTATCCATTATTTTCCATTAAGGAATCCTATAATAGCTACATGTATCGATTTGCTGATGGAGAATACCCCAATATTGATCTTCCTTCAGTTAACAATAGATGATTATTGATTGCCTCATGTTACCTTCTTTGTTTGGGGGTTTTAAACTCTATTACGCCTTTTGTTACCCGATACAAGTTTTTGGCCAGATTCTGTAAGGTTATCTTATAGACCGTTCCTACCTTTTTATATCTTTTGAATCTTAACCAGAATCCTTGGCATGCTTTGGTTAATACCTTGTACCATTATGGGCAAGACCTTACATCCCCAATCAAATACTGAACTATCATTGGTTCAGCTGCAACACTTCTCCCTGAAGGATCTACTTGGCCACTATTTAAGTGTGTACACTGCTTGTAAAGGAGACGTTCTGCGCTATTAAGTTAACCAGGTAAATAAAGTGAACCAGCTTTGTTTGAGATTGGATTGTTATAGGTATAGGGTTATTGGGCCAAGGTTAACATTTGGGTTTGGATACCTCAACTTTAGCTTGGCGGAACTTTTTGAAAAGGAATTATTTCGATGCCATAAAAAAGAGGGATATCGATCCTTGCAGCTTCCTTGTTGGCTGGAGAGCCAACCTTTAACTCTGAATTTAAAAGCGTAATTTATTAAGGCTTGGATTGGTTATTGCTTCTAAAAAAAGTCCCACTAAATTACGTTTATCTAATCCTGAATCTAAATTGTGCTGCAGAGTTGGTAGCTCAATTAATAAGAATGGCTGCATCTATAAAGTAGTCACATTTAGGAACCGATTTCCGACTCTATGACATCATCTCGAGTTTTTAAAAAAGAAAGTGTATTCGAAAAAAATTCAAATGATGTCATAATGTCGGAAATTGGGTCCTAGAAATGAGGGGATCGGAAATGAGGTGGGTACTGAATTAAGCGTAGCTCTGGAATGGCGATTTAGTTAGTGCTTTATAGCTTTGGTTTTTGCTGTAGGAGGTCGCATAGTCAATATAAATGCTAAAGTGATATACACTTTTTAAATCGATCCGACCTAAGGCATCCATCCAGCTGCTGGGATGGATGGCAGAATATTCAAAGTATCCTGTCCAATAGCAGAGGCAGGATTGCAATTTAACGGAGCAAATTCCTCAGATCCGCCAACTAATAAGCTTTGGTTTCGAAGGGTTGAAACTGGTCTAACCCTTCAGTGGATGAGGTCATCTGCTTGGATGTATTATGCCAGGGCCATAACGAGAGGAGCCACAAGGGAATATTTAATCTGGGCACGAAGCGAAGACCCACTGATGCAATTCACTCTACTTCTATCGCTTCTCTCCTTGTGCCTTGCTAGCAAGTTTGGCACCGACCTCAGGGCTGCCAAGGGATCGGTCTGCGCGTCCTCCAAAGTCACCGTCGACAAGCGATTCCCAAAGCTAAAAAAGTGCTTCCAGAACTCCTCCCTCTTCTTCTCGACCATCCATAGCGTGTGCCGCCCGGAGTGCCGGAACGTGACCATCAGTGCCTCGTCGTATATTGTCAAAAAGTGTCGCCTTGGAAAGCCAGGCAAAAAGTCCCCCGTCCTCGCGAACAAGCATCTGTCCTACTCGGCATGGTCCGACAAGCAAGCGGTAAACATCGTCTGCGCTCGAAGCTATCACCGCAACGTCTGCCTGAGCGACTTCACCCAGGCCTCGTTCGAACTCAAGCCGCGCAAAGACTACCGTTCCCCCAGAAAGCACTGCACCAAATGCAACAACAGAATATTCCACAAATTCAAGAAGAACCCCTACGCAATCCCATCCGTCTACTACCAAACTGTGAAGGACCCTGCCGACACCCTCAAGCGACTCGGCTCCGTCTGCGGATGGCATTAATGTTCGATTTCCTCTATATCCATTAAATTAAACCAATCGAAACACTTTCCCCCAAATTGAGAAAACATTCTAGCTTAATGACGTCATAATCACATCTGCTTTAATTATAGATACACTAAACCAACTATACGATATTAAAACACATGTTCTAATTGCGACATTAACCCATGTTACTTATAACACCAGTAATCTATTCTGAACCCTCAATAGTATACCCACCTCTCACAAACCTACATGCTATATTGAGACTGGTAAGCTTCAGGATAGGCTCCAACATTTAACCCCATGGATTCAAAAAAGATTACCTAACATTTCATCTTATAACGAAACCCCTATCCCAGGAACTTCGTAGCCTTTAAAGCTAACATGCTAGGTTCAGAATAGATCCTGGGGCCAACCAGTTCCTTCGAGGCTTAATTCGCGAGTGAAACGCTGCAGCCAAGCGGAACCCAAAGTGAAATAATCAGGTTTGCATCAGACATTGCTATATCTCGATCACCCATGCCAAGCTTACATCCCAGATAATCTTATTTATAACCATGTTGCATTATTTCTTCACGCTGATCTATTTACTCGCCAATATGGAGATAAAGGTCAGCTAACGGAACAACATAAAGAGGTGTACCCTGAAGCTGACAGCGGGTTATCATGCTAGCCCAGAGAGAGCCATCCCGGAAGTTCCTCAAATCGATCCAAAGAAATTGCTCATCACTCGAACGGAAGGCCATATACCGGACTTTAAAAGGGCTTAAGAGGGAGGTCTAGCGCCCAGTTTGATTTTCATTATTAAATAGGTTCTACAGTAAGATAGATAAGAGATACTATAACTTATCACAAATATAACCCCTATATAGTTTTGTGTTGTGTCCAATCATAAATATATAAACTATTCCTTTCAATTGGAATCAATATCAATCCATTTATTTGATTAGTATTTCACTATAACTAGCTAAAGAACCGTGGTTCAATCAAAACTATCCTTGTGAGGTAATGTTGGATAAAGCTTGTGACAAATTATGGTTAAAAAATAAACCCCAACAACTGAAACTGCTGTCGCAACATCTTCAATTACTCCCTCTTGGGGAATTAGCACCCTGAGTAGACCACCAAATGGCTCACCAAATGGTTCACCGGCCAGTCAATAAACTGGTGGCACCATTATCAGTTAACCATCCATGACGGGGATCACTCAATCCAGGTCCTAAATGGAACACAATTTGATCAAGCCTTGTGACTCAAGAGGAACATTACTCAGATAAGCCCCATGACCTACATGGACGGTGTAGTGAAACTCTTCACCAGTCAGTTGCTGGAATCCTGATTGTTGTTGAGAGCTTCCTGACTGAATGGGATCCAGATTGCCTTCTCTATGGGGCCATCATTCCGGATGTATATTGCATCAATTAGCTTCCAGATTGTCTAACCAACAACTTGATTCCGGATTGAAACTTACACTGATCCCCAGTTAAGTTCTTCAACTGATTCTTTCACCGACTGTCATTGCAGATCGACCACACTGACCTTCAGCCTCATCAAACCCCTCGTGCCACTGGGGCTGATCCACCTTCATCTGATTGTTGGGCTGATCCACCCTGTTCAAATTCATTATCCCCTCTTTTAACCCCCACACAATGACTAACTTACCTTGAGCTATCAAGTGAGTTGTAGTATTTAAACTCCTTCTCTTCTTCTTAAATAAATATATATATGTTACCTCCCCCCTTATTTTTAGCTACACCACCAATAACTTATTTGAGTGTATAATTAAGGACCACAAAGGCCAGTCTCCTCATACCGACTAACTGCCAACTAAAGTTTGACTCTAAGTCACTTGTTGAGGATTTGCTTTCAAGTAGTCGCTGTCACTGCTACTCCAAACCCTTTATTGTTCCCAGGTTCAAACGCTTTTGTACTACCAACTACCTGTCTGGTTTCTGACTTGTAAAGTACTAAGGCCGCTGACCACCCTTTTGACTATCCCCCATCACCATAGTAAGAGTACCACATCTTGGTGCTCACTACAGGGGCTTTTAGCTGATTCTCTTTTTGACCACCTCTTATTGACGCCTATAAAGCCTCTGACAAGGGAAGAACCTACCTAATATGGTAAACACTAGATCTTCTGGAGCACCGCTTCTCTCTCTAAACGACGACATCCAACGGGTTGGTTGTCCTAATAAAACGGGCTCTCCAACCACGACAACATCAGCACCATCTCAAACAAACGCCTCCAATGTGGGTTCAACCGGTAGCATCAACCCCCAAAGGGTAACTCAATTGTTGACTGGAAAGAATACCTCCCGACCCTCATCTACTGCTGCAAACAATCCCACTAGATTAAACCAATTTCCCCTTGGGAATCACACCACAGCTAATTGTGCAAACCAACAGACCAGCACCCCTAGCCGAGTGCTGAACTGTCAGGGACCCACTTTGCGGGCAACAGTGGCAAAATTGACTGTAGGGATGTAAAAGTGAGAATTCAAAAGTGAGAATGTAAAAGTGGCCATGTTGACACTTTTTAAATTTTCAAAATGGCTTTTTATAATAAAGTAATTACTTTTTCTTGACTTTTTTAGTTGGGAAAATGAATAAAAAGTATTTTATATGACCATAATAAATTTTAATTTCAGATGAGCTGTTTTAATTTAATTTTAAAATTTTAAAAGTATCGACATGGCCACTTTTACATTCTCACTTTTGAATTCTCACTTTTACATCCCTACAGTCAATTTCGCCACTGTTGCCACTTTGCGGGGAATAAACTCCCAGTTGATGGGCCAAGGCCCCTACATTCAAGCCTGCTATGACAAGCCAATAGGAACTGTGACCATTGCAAGATGTCCAAGTTTTCCTAGATAAGCGAATCTTCCAAACATGGAACTGAATTGCCCAAGTAGATAGTAGCCCACCAAATACGTCAAGAGGTAAAATGAGGCGTAAGGTCTAACCAGAGTAGGTTCAGTGGGTGGGGAAGCAAATGGACGGCCATAGTTGAATTTACATCCCCAATGTCCAGAAGGATATTTGAACCATCCATTGGCAAGGGATTCCTTCTGGTGGGCGTCATCTGGGGAGGAATTATACCAGTCTGTTGTTGGAGTTGAGTTTTCTAAGGTGTACACCTTGGTCAAGAAGTAGGCTAGAAACCAAGATAGGAAAAGAATTACCCTCATGGCTTCAGAAAAGGAGTGTTATCAAAAATGGAGGAGTAACTAGAAGAGTAATAATCTTTATTGTTGGAACATTTGAATTGAAGGAAAGTTGGGAGCTTATATAGCTTTAAAAACCTGGCTGAATCTTTGAGAGGAGTTTGGAAAATGAAGATGATTTATCTGAAACCATCATTAAAAAGACCTGTCTAAGTATAACTTGAATAATTGCTTAATCATTTTCACACTAGCCTGGTTTAATAGGAGGAACCAGAAAGATCTCACAATGGTTATGCTAATTAAGCGGTATGAAGGCAGAAGATCAAGTATTGAAGGGTACAGAGCTTGACCTAAAAGCAGAGAGAGCAGGTCACCAATTGATTGGAATGCTGGAAGCAGCCAATCAGAAGCAAAGCAGTAAGTAATGTTTCCCAGCTTATTATTAACACTTTCAAATTTGAAAGACGTTTTGAAAGCAAAAACTGACTGAATAACAAGGTAATAAAAAGGTAAATTAAAGGGTTTTTTTGATCTGAAGCTAACAATACATTCCTTAGAAGCATCCTGGGTTCAAATCCGGTCCCCCAAGGCTTTCAAATACCAAATATTAATTTTAAGACTGTTGTGTTGTGTTTTTGACTGGATGCCTCTTAAATCTTTGTTCTGGTATTGATTTGAGACTGTGTTTTTTTCAAGGTTATCAACAAGATTCAAGTAGTCAGGGAAAGAATCCCTGACACTATCCTCCCCAGGAAGGCCCTTCTCTTCCTGAGTCTTTTTATAGCGTGAGAGGACTTCCAGTGTGTTCTCTAGATTTTCTTCTGGTTCCCAGGAGTTGGATTCTACTTTGTACCCCTTCCATTTGACCAAGTATTGACGTTTGCCTCGCGAGGTGCGGTGACCGAGAATGTCTTCTACTTCCCATTCTGGAGTATGGTTCAAGATGATGGGAGGAGGGTCCTTGTGGTCCATGTCAGATGTTAACCCTTTGAACTAGGACAGAAGGCTAATATGGAAAACATCATGGGCGGAGGAGCCCGCAGGGAGTTTGAGTCGGAAATTAACATCTGAGCTTCATTCAATGACCAACAGTGGCCCAATCTTCTTTGGCCCTAGTTTCTGACCTGGAATATCCAGTTTAAGATTCTTGGCACTGAGGAACACGTAGTCTCCCACTTGGATGTCTTCTGGGGCTCTTCAATGTTTATCTGCTTGATTCTTATACTGTAGGACAGCTTTTTCCAGTTGTGTTTTAAGTTGTTGATGATTCTTGAGTAAGGATGTTGCCCATTGATGTGCCAACGGAATTGTGTCTTCAGTTGTTGGTTCAGGGAGGTCTTCTGGGTTGTATTCATAGTTGTCAAAGAAGGGGGATACTCCAATAGAGTCATGATGATTGGTGTTATAGCATAGTTGGACCAGTGGGAGTAAGGATACCCAATCATCCTGTCGCAAGTTCACATAGTTCCTGAGAAACCCTTCCAGTACTTGATTAGCCCTTTCTGTCTGTCCGTCGGTCTGAGGATGGAAGGATGTAGACATGAGAGTTTTAACTCGTAAGGCCTTCATTAGGAACTGCCAGAACTTGGATGTGAATTGAGTACCTCAATCTGAGATGATGTTATTGGGAATTTCATGGTTGGCAATTACATGAGTGAAGAGCATGTTGGTTGTGTCTTTTGCCGTTGCGTGCTCAAAGGATATAAAGATAGCATATTTGGTTAGCCAATCTACTACCACAAAGATGCCGGTCATGTTGTCACTCTCTGGAAGGTCTACAATAAAGTCCATGGAGATGGAATACCAAGGGCGTGGAGGAATGGGCAAGGGTTTGAGTAGTCCTTGGGGCTTCATGGTGGAGGGTTTGTTGCGGCCACACAGCACGCAGGTGGTGATATATTTGGCAACTGTCTTCTTCAGATTAGGCCACCAGTATCTCTGTTGGATTCTCTTGACCATTTTGCAAATGCCTCCATGTCCTGTGAGCGGGGAGTTGTGGAAGCTTTCCAGGATTGTTTGTTGATGTTCATTGGTTGGTACATAAAGGCTTCTATTCTTTGACCAAGATCTTTTGTTTAGTGTAAGCCCAGTGGGAACCTTCTCCTTTTTCAAGAGTTATGATTCTATGATGTCCTGGTCCAAGGTGGATAGATAAGACAAATTCATGATGTGGGAGAGAAACTGATCTTCAGAGAGTATGGTACGTTCATTGTGTTTAACGTAGGACTGACTTGGGTCATTCAAATCCTCTTCTCTACTGATGGCGTCCAGTACTACATTCTTGTGTCCTGGTGTATAACTAATCTTGAAATCAAAGGCAAGCAGATCTATAGCCCATTGTGCCAGACATGGGCTAACCTTTCTCTTCTCAGTGAAGTAGAGTAGATTCTTATGATCAGATCTGATTTGAACGGGAAATTTACTTCCTTCCAAGTAGTGACGCTAATAGTCCAAGGATTTGACAATAGCAAATAGTTCCTTCTCATATAAGTGGTAATTTCTCTCTTGGTCCACAAGCTTATAGGAGTAGAATGCCACAGGGTGGAGTTCACTATCCTCCCCAAGCTGCAGCAACACCCCTCCTAGGGCAAAGTCAGAGGCGTCTGTGTCCAAAAAAATTGGCATTCAGGATCTGGACAGAGAAGGACAGGGGCCGAGGTGAATTGCTTCCTGAGGGTCTCAAACGCCAGATCAGCTTCAGGTGACCAGACAAAGGGAGCCTTCTTGGAGGTAAGGTGTGTGAGTGGGAGAGCGGTAGTGGAAAATCCTTGATAAACTTGCGGCAAAAATTTGCTAGGCCCAAGAAGCCACAAAGCTTGGTACGTGTTGTAGGTCTAGGCCAGTCCAGGACTGTCTGGATCTTGGAAGGCGCGACCGCAAACCCTCCTGGGTTAATCTTGTACCCAAGAAACTCAATTTCAGTGACAAAAAACTCACATTTTTCAAGCTTACAGAACAGACAGTTGTCAATGAGTAGTTGGAGGACCTCTCAGAAATGTTTTGTGTGGGCCTCCTGGTTCTGTGAGTATACCAGAATATTTTCAAGGTAAACAACAACACAGACGTCAAGTAGAGGAAAGAGAACCTCACTAATTAGGCCTTTAAAGGCTGCAGGGGCGTTACTCAACCCAAAGGGCATCACAAGGTATTCATAGAGCCCAAAGGGAGTGCAAACTGCCGTCTTCCATTCATGACCTTCAGAAATACATATCTGGTTGTAAGCACTGTGGAGGTCTAGTTTAGAAAAAACCTTGGTGTGAGTAAGTTGGTTGGTCAATGACTCTGCAGATGGTAAGGGGTTTTGGTTCTTAATGGTTATGGAGTTTAGTTTGGTGAAGTCTACAACAGGTCTCAAGGTACCATATTCTTTCCCTAAAAAGAACATGGGTGATGAACATGGGGAGTTGGATCAACGCATAAACCCTTTGGCTAAGTTTTTGTCAAGGTACGCCTTCATTGCAATTCCCTGTGCTCAGTTCACGGGGTAAAGCTTTCCCCAGGTGGGTGAGAAGCCTGGTATCAAGTCAATTCTAAGATCCAATGGTCTTATTTCAGGAAGGACGGAGCAGAGTTCCTCACTAAACACTGTTTTTAAGTCTTGAATTTCCTTTGGAATAAAATTAGGTGCTGGACTTCCCACAAGAAGTAGAGAGTTTAGGTATGCCGTGAAGTTCTTTGGTACTTGTAATACAGTTTTTTGAGAGGAACTGTGGTGGGTTGTCTGTGGGAGTGAAGCGTGACAGAGTTGGTGTCCCAATCAAACTGTAACTTGGCTTTGTGACACCAGGGAAAGCCCAAGACTAATGGGAAGGCCAAGTTGGAGAGCGTGGAGGTGGGTAGATGATATGAGTTCTTCCCTACATAAGTGTGGAGGGGCTTGACTAGACGTCCTACTTGAGCAGGGGTACTTTCAGCAAGTCTTACCGAGGCTAGCCCTGAGGTCTCCAACCCTAACAAAGTCAAAAGATCTTGGTCAATGAAGTTCCTCATGGCTCCTGTGTCAATCAGTGCGTAGCTGGACGTAGTGCCAAATTTGTGGTCTATAAAAACGGGCAAAAGAGCTTAAGACTGAGTGGAAGCTTTATTGGCATCTGTGGTCAAAAGAAGATGGTCTGAAGCAGATTGTACCTTTGAGAGTGCCTGGCAATCCTTAGCGGAATGTCCTGTCTGTCCACAGTAGAGGCACAATCCTTTGCAGACTTGACGTTGCTTCTCTTTGGGGGCTAACTGATAACCTCCCCTGGGTTTAGGAACTAATCCCTTTGGAACCTCGGCAGGGGATGGTAAGTTACAGGCGGGCATAGACTTGGTGTTGTTCCAAGAAGGAAGCTGCTTTACCTTGGAGGACAATTTCAATACCTCTTTGGTAAGCTCAGAAAACTTGTCAGGTAGTACATGGTGGGCTAAGAAGTTCTTGAGTTCTGGAGATAATTTTTTCTGGAAAAGGTAGAAAGCTTTGGCGTCTGTCATCTCAATTGCTTCTTTGAGGCAAGAGAATTCTTCAATATAGTCCTTGGTGAACAATCTGCCTTGATACAATGTCATTATGCGGTTGCAGAGTTCTTCAGTGGTCTGTGCTAGCACTACCGTAGACAATAAGGAATCACAAAAGGCAGTGTAGTTGTTGAGTAATTTCTCTCCTTGGAGGGCGGCCTTGGCGTACCAGATGCGAGCCTTGCCTGTGAGCTTCTTGGCAATGTGATGGACCTTCTGGGTGTCAGTCTGGAATTGTGCCGGCAATGTTTCAAACAGGGATTGTGAGAAGGCCAGGAGCATCAGGATCTTGTTACCTTTGTTGTTGTCAGGAGATACTGCAGAAATCTGGTTTAGTACCACGGTTTGGTTCATAACCTGTTGAGGGGCTGTTGCACTGGTGGCCGCAGCGGTTCTGGTCTGCAGGGAAAGGCAAACCAGACAATAGGTGGTCAGGCTGATGATGGTAGTAACCAAGGTGACCGCAAGACTCTAGATAATCACGGTATAGAGCAGGTAGTTTGCAGGGGTTGGTTCTGAGCTTCTAAGTAAGAAGCTCAACATGGGTTCAAACAAACTGTCAGGGACCCACTTTGCGGGGAATAAACTTCCCAGTTGATGGGCCAAGGCCCCTACATTCAAGCCTGCTATGACAAGCCTATAGGAACTGTGACCATTGCAAGATGTCCAAGTTGTCCTAGATAAGCAAATCTTCCAAACATGGAACTGAATTGCCCAAGTAGATAGTAGCCCACCAAATACGTCAAGAGGTAAAATGAGGCATAAGGTCTAACCAGAGTAGGTTCAGTGGGTGGGGAAGCAAATGAACGGCCATAGTTGAATTTACGTCCCCAATGTCCAGAATGATATTTGAACCATCCATTGGCAAGGGATTCCTTCTGATGGGCGTCATCTTGGGAGGAATTATACCAGTCTGTTGTTGGAGTTGGGTTTTCCAAGGCGTACACCTTGATCAAGAAGTAGGCTAGAAACCAAGATAGGAAAAGAATTACCCTCATGGCTTCAGAAAAGGAGTGTTATAAAAAATGGAGGATTAGCTAGAAGATTAATAATCTTTATTGTTGGAACATTTGAATTGAAGGAAAGTTGAGAGCTTATATAGCTTTAAAAACCTGGCTGAATCTTTGAGAGGAGTTTGGAAAATGAAGATGATTTATCTGAAACCATCATTAAAAAGACCTGTCTAAGTATAACTTGAATAATTGCTTAATCATTTTCACACTAGCCTGGTGTAATAGGAGGAACCAGAAAGATCTCACAATGGTTATGCTAATTAAGCGGTATGAAGGCAGAAGATCAAGTATTGAAGGGTACAGAGCTTGACCTAAAAGCAGAGAGAGCAGGTCACCAATTGATTGGAATGCTGGAAGCAGCCAATCAGAAGCAAAGCAGTAAGTGATGTTTCCCAGCTTATTATTAACACTTTCAAATTTGAAAGACGTTTTGAAAGCAAAAACTGACTGAATAACAAGGTAATAAAAAGGTAAATTAAAGGGTTTTTTGATCTGAAGCTAACAATACATTCTTTAGAAGCATCCTGGGTTCAAATCCGGTCCCCCAAGGCTTTCAAATACCAAATATTAATGTTAAGACTGTTGTGTTGTGTTTTTGACTGGATGCCTCTTAAATCTTTGTTCTGGTGTTGATTTGAGACTGTGTTTTTCCCAAGGTTATCAATAATATTCAAGTAGTCAGGGAAAGAATCCCTGAAATGAACAATCCTAACAATTTTCCAATCCCAGTAGAGCAACTTTGCTCTATGGAAATTCCAACAATTCAACCAACTCCAATTCCTCCCTTGGGACTTTGGGAACCTCACAGACGACCTACAAGACAATCAGTACCAACCTTTGAGACCTTCAACTTCTCGGCCTCAGGAGTCAGTCAAACCCTTGATTGTTGGCCCTCAGCGCCTATCTATCCTGTCTCCAACAGTCCCAGTCTACAGTTGTTTCCAATCGCTCCTTTCATTGGTCAAGCCAATACCGGCCCATATCTCCCGCTGGATACTTCAGCAGAGACTACCAACACAGAGCGAGACTTGCAAGAAATTGAACAAATGATTGAGCGCAATAATGGAGCTCTTCCTCGATCAACTATTAACAGTTTGGACAGATTGACCACTTACATCACAAGGGTTGGTCATCCCAAACTAATGGACGCGGTGAACAGACTTAATCAAGTCAATGCCAGCCTTTGGGAGCTCAATAATTGACATGAAGACCTCCAAAAGTTGGCTGCTGTCAGCTTTGAGCAACAAGGTGAATGGAATGACATCACCAACCAGCAACTGGAAGAGTCCAATGCTTGTGCCCGAGCCACTGCCGTCCATCTAGAAGGGATCACTCAAGAGTCAAACACCTTTGTGGATACTCAGTTCATCCCTCTTTGCGACTTGACTGTTGCCTTGGCCGCCAACTTAGAGTCATCCGCTGGCATCTTGAGGCTCAAGGGACAACCCTTACTGACCACCATTGTCACATGCAAGAATTGATGGAACAGATGAGTTGTCTGTCTCAGGCAACCACCGCGCAAAGTGCTGTCCAACAACAGCAAAACACGGCAATCAGCCATGTGGATGCTGAAGTCACCAGACAATTCAATGAAAATTGCACTCACATCAAAGGAGTACAATGACAATGTACAGAAGACCTAGCTACTACCACCACCGCAGTAGTGGAACAGCTCACTTCCTGTAACCAAGGTGTACGTCAGGCACACACAGCCAACTAGGAACTAACAGAGCAAGTAGGTGGGTTTACAGCTGAATTGGCTGACACCACCACCCTACTGAACCATCAGGGACAAGTGGTCAAAGAATTAAGAGTGGCCACAACTACTCTAGAAGAACGCTTCAACCAATTAGCCATTGGGGACCCAACCACACACAATCCCACCATTATTGGTAATTTCTTCACCATGGCCGACCCGACCCTGTTTGCCCTCCTCAGTACACCCCTCCCGACATAGCAACTGGAGAAAATGCTATGCCAATCAGGAGTTCAGGTCCAAGAAGCCATTGCCGCCGCCACCAGAGAAGTCCAGAGAGCCACCAACGCCATCCCCGCCGCAGACGCCATCAACCCAACTACTCTGATAGTAGTAGCTCTAGTTCAGATTCTGGTTATGAGGATGAGTCTACCATCTCCTCGTCTATGTACCAGGAAGGAGTGCATCATTGCTCTAGTTCAAGCAGAACTAAGCCAAATAGCCTCTTCACAACTAAGTTCTCAATGAATAGTCACATTGATATCCACATGTGTCTAGACACATTTGAGAAAGCCAACAAAGGATTAGGATCCATAGAGATGGGTCTAGCCTGTATTTGTATGCTGGATGAAGCAGTATTGGCAGACATCTCTCAACATCTGTCCAGAAACTACAAATATAAGGATGTGAGAAAAGCTCTCCTTAAAGTCTTTAACTCAGAAACAAGAGATAAAATTAACAGGGACACCTTTTTAGTTCTAAAGATTAAGAACTTTTAAGATTTCTCTCGCAAATTTTGATCCATGGTGAGTCGGTTACAGATGAAGAATCTCATCAGCCCTAAAGACTGTTGCTGTGCCCTTCAACATGCCTTGTTGCCATACAAGGATCTCTGGCTTGAGTTTTCTGGCCAGATAAATGGTCTACACAATATCACTTTGATTGTAGAGAAGGTCTTTACTTTAGGACAGCTCAAAACTCAGTTAGACCGCCTAAAGCATACCAACCAAAGGGTCTATGCCACCCCTGAACTGACTCCAACTCCTGTCTACCAACCTTTGTTGTTGTACCCAAGCAATTCTAATGCCCAGTCAACTCCATATCATATGCAACCCAACTACACCAGCTGCAGAATTTGTAAGGAGAAGACACATATGCAGAAGGATTGCCCCAACTTTTCAGTATACAAGAAAGTCCAGGAGATGTTTAGAAACAGAACCCAGGGCCAACCTAGAGTTCATGTCTTTTCACTGAGGACACAGTCCACGTAGAAGACTACTTTTCTTCCAATGAGAAGTCAAAAAACAAATAGGTGATGGACTCAGGGAGTCCCCATCACCTCTACCTAAACCTCCCCCTGACAATCTAGCCGGTATTTTTGCTGTGCTATCAAACCCAATCAGTAAGAAATCAGTACGGGCCCAACAACTAGAGAAAAGACATGCCTTGTCAGGAATGACAATTTGGATGCTCCTAAATCTCAAAATACGGAACCAGAGTCAAAAGCTGGACAAATCCCTTTGCAGACCACCAGGCTCATAGTTGCTACCAGTCTGCCAGGACCCAAACCCTTAGCTGTCCTGCAGGATTCTGCAAGCAAACCGCCAGTGCAAGATGCCAAGAATTCCCCCAAGGTGCCAACGCCTGACTTTGGCAGTTTTCCTGGTGAAATAGACAAATACCCCCCTGGGAATTATTCCAAACTCTCCCAAAGTCCCAAGGAAGGCACTGAACCCAAAGAGGCACCCAACATTTGAATCAATAAACAGAAGGATTTGAAGTCTTCTCACCCCAAAGTGGCCAGTGCCAGTCCGCCAGTGCCAAGCGCCACAATGCCATCTGAGACACCTGATGCCAACCTGCCAAAGTCCAGAAAACCTGACCAAGAAGTGAAGCCTGGCAGTGAGGAATAAATACCTGCCAGGCCAAGACCAAAACCCCATTGTCATTCTTAAATAAAGGTTATGAGATATTGGTTTCCCCAATTCTTGCCGTGTTTTATTCTTGTAATCTGCCAGTTCACTCAAAGATCATCTGGTCCACCTGCCAACCTGCCAGCTATGTACCGCCCGCCAGGTGCCCCCTTTGGTCCTGTCCACTTCACGGAGTATCCCCTAAAGCCCGAGTACAGAGACTATACCAACAATATACTAGCCCAGGATCCCTTGGCCGGAATCACTGAGAGAACCAGATACAACCAAGAAGGCCCTTGGTACATTACCAAACCCAGCCTGTTCAGAGATAAATACAGCTTCCTCCCTGCCTACCAAATAGACATGGAGCCACCCGTCACCCCCAAGCCAATGCCCGCCTCCACTGCCAAGCTCCCACTGGACCATACCAACAAGCTTTTTGAAATCCTATATATAACTCTCATGGGAGTAATAGATACTATTGTCCCCGCCACCGGTCTGTGGTCATGGTTGGGCAAGTCAATGTCCTACCTCATTAAGTTAGCACCAATCCTTTGGTGGGCCCTGCCCACCCAGTCCGCAACCTGCCAGTTCCCAGACACTAGCAAGCCGGTCAGTCAGGGTTGGTTCCCTGACATGCCTTAATGGAATCTCTTAACTCTAGTATCACTGATCCAACCTCGCGTCCCTACCTGTCCCAGCTTGTGCCCAACCTGCCTTTGACCAACTCTGATAGCAATTATGAATATGTTCTTCTGTATTCCAACAATTCTTTTGTCAATGTGTCCCTTCTAATTCCAATGAGGACCTTCCTAAAAGTTCTACCTATGTTTAAGTATTGCTTGGATGCTCTACGCAAGCATCTAAGGAACAACCCTATATGTAATATCACTAATAATACAATCAATCCTTCCAAAACATGTAGATGGTTCCAACTCAAAGTCTTTGATACTCCAATTTGCGCCGTGGTTGACACAAGAGCACCAACAACCATAGTCTCCTCCCAACTTGTATCTAAGCTTCAATTTAAACCAGATTTGGCCTATGATGAAAGCTTTTCTACCGCAGGAGATCAACAAACCATTGCTGCAGGTGCCTACAGTAGTATTCCATTGATCTTTGGGGAGCTAGTCCTAACAACAAGTGCTGTTGTGCTACAATCCTACAGTTATGATATGCTAATAGATATTGACCTGCTAAGAATATATGATGCCATAATAGCCATGGGTACTGGAACAATAACCCTTATGGGCTATTCTATTCTATTACTGTTTAATGGCAATCAAACTTTGTATATTGTTTCCTAAGGAAAAGCCGACTGTCACCATACTCTAATCAAGTATCCACATGGTATCATGGGAATTCCTTATTGTCTTGCCAATCCACATACCAAGATTCTTCAGTCCCATGCTAACTCAGCAACAGGCATCAAGTTAAAGGCTAATTATTCCATGGTGATAGAACTCTTCATGCAGGTGGTTGTTAGCACAGGCATTCTGTTTAACGTTCCTCCTGGAATGTCTCTAAATGTGTTCAGTCTTCCTTACCTGTTGTTGTCCAAACTGATTGCAGCCCCTGGATTTTGTGATGAAGCCAACCACTCTGAGCTTGAGGTGTTATTGAAAAACTTGTCACCAAAGAATATTGTTGTCTGGAGACATCAACCAATTGTATACATTAGAATTGAGCCAACAATAGACATTGATTCTGTCTACTACATAGGAAACCTATTGGAATTAGGGATTTGAAGACGCCTCTGACTCATTCCCACTCAGCACTAGCTGTCATTCCACGCAAAGAGATGTCTGGTCTTTATGAGGGGGAGATGTTAAAGTTTGAAAAACTTTTAGATGAGTTCAAAGACATATTTGCAACATCAAATTTCAACTTAGGTTGTGAAAAAGGAGTCAAACACAAAATCAATGTCGGTGATTCAGCCCCTATCTACCAAAGGTCATATTGTCAATCACCCAAGGACAACACAATATTTGGTGAAGAAGTGCAACAACTGTTAAGCGCTGGTCTTTTGAAACCGTCAAGTAGCCCCTGGGCCTCTCCCCTCCTGCTGGTTAAGAAGAAGGATGGCTCAAACCAATTTGTCATCAACTATTGACAGTTAAACCAGATAATCAAGAAAGACAAATACCCTCTGCCACGTATCAATGAAACACTGGACCAACTAGGCGGAGCACGTTTCTTCTCAGCAATGGACTTGGTCTCTGGTTACTGGCAAGTACCAATGGCCAAAGAAGATCAAGAGAAATGCGCTCTAATCACAGCATTGGGACTGTACCAGCTGACTAGAATGCCTCAAGGATTATCAAACGCACCAGCTACCTTCCAACAACTCATGAATAGTACATTTGCCAATCTTAAACTAAGTTGTGTTCTCATCTACTTAGACGACATAAACGTTTTCTCTAAGACATTTGATGAACATCTTAGTCACTTGAAGGAAGTCTTCATAAGGCTTCAGAAGAAAGGGTTGAAACTCAAACCTTCTAAGTGCTCTTTCTTTAAGACTCATTTGGAGTTTTTGGGTCATGCTATCTCCAGCAAAGGAATTAGACCAATCCCAGCCAAGACGTTGGCCATAGCCCAGATGCCTTCCCCCACCGACATAAAAGGAGTTCAAGCAATCCTAGGCATGGCAGGTTACTATTGCCAATTCATTCCCAACTTTGCTGAAATAGCTCAACCACTCTTCCACCTGCTAAAGACTTCCACCAACTTCAGCTGGACCAAAGAATGAAAAGAAGCATTTCAATCCCTGAAAGATGTATTGACAACTAACCCTCTTTTAGCGTACCCAGACTATTCCAACCTTTCAATCTGCACACTGACGCTTCTAATGTTGCAATTGGTGCCGTCCTGTCCCAGATCAATGACAAAGGCAAGGAACATCCAGTCGCTTACTTCTCAAGAACTCTTAATAAGCATGAACAGAACTATAGCACCACTGAACGTAAATGCTTAGCTGTTCTGTATGCTATTAAAGAGTGTCAACCTTATGTACATGGTACACACCTTACAGTAGTCACCAACCATTCAAGTCTAGTATGGCTAAGAAAGATGAAGGATCCAGAAGGCAGACTAGCAAGATGGGCCGCCAAGCTACAAAACTTCAACTTTGACATTGTTCATTGGCTAGGAATCAAACATGAAAATGCTGACGCCTTATCCCAATTACCAATTGTTGCTGCATTAGGAGAGGACCTTGATAGTCTTTATGAGTTGATCAGTCAACCAGACCAATGAAGTTTCCTAGATGAGAAATTAAAAATGACGCTTTAACTACTAAGTCAACACACATTCATAAAGGACGGTAAACTCTTCAAGATATATAAGGGTACTACCCTCTCTTATATTTTTCCTTCCAACCAACTTGCTTGTCTGGATGACTTCCACCAACAATTAGGCCACGCTGGGATACAACAAATGATGAAAACAATGTCTGACTACGTTTATTGGGAAAACATGACCACTGACATTGCAGAATACGTCAACAAATGTCTCCAGTGCGCTAGGTTTAGAGAAAAACCCAGCCAACACTCCTATCAATTCATTCTGCCTGGATACGCTTTCATGACCATGTCAATTGTCGTTGTTGGACCACTTCCCAGTGCTGGTCCAGGAAAACTGAAGTACATCATAGTTGCCATAGACCACTTAACCAAGTGGGTTGAAGTCCAACCTGTCGCTTCCGCCAATTCTTTACAGACCGCTATGTTTGTACTCCAAGAGATCATTGCACGACATGGTTGTCCTGCTATAATCTTAACCGACAATGGAACTAACTTTGTCAAGGCTATATTACCACGGTTACATGACCTGATGGTAATCCAGAGTACCTCTTCAGCGCCCTACCAACCCAAGACAAACAGAGCCATTGAAAGAGTTAATGGAACACTAGTTAGGATACTGAAGAAATTAGCATATGATTGGCCTTCCTCATGGGATATACACCTAGGTGCAGCTGTCATGACTTACCAATTCTCTGTACACTCTAGAACTGATGTAAGCCTATTCAAAATGCTATATGGCCAACAACCTGGACTCCCTATGCACTTGGTACCATTGAATGCCAACTGTAGTGAATCTACATACTCCCAACGGCTGAACCTTTTGACCAATCAAATAATGAAGACTCAATCTCAAGCGTTCAACAGTCTAAAGGAATATTGAGTCAAAAGCTACTCACGCAACCAGGTGAACCTACCTGCACTTCCAACGTTCCAAGTAGGTAACCAAGTTCTGATGTACCAACAACAACTTCACAAGCCACAAAATAAGCTAGACAGCTTATGGACTGACCCCTGTGAAGTTATTGCCAAAGTAGGCTATGACGTCTACAACCTTAAGGATTTAACTTCAGGAAAACTCATCAATCATGTCCATGCTAAGTTCTTGAAGGAATGTCCAGCCAACTCTCACCGACTGACTGGATCACTGGCTAAGGTTTAGGATTACCCTTACCTTACCTAGTTTTTATTATCTCTATTTTCTATTCTATATCATACCCTTAACTTTATTATAAGGATGCTCCAAAGAAAACATAAGAAGAAAATGTGAAAGAAGAAAAGGACCTTTATTTGCTATCCTGCTTATTTAAGGGAAACAACAAATGCAAGGTTATAGAGCACCTCACAAAGATGATGCATGATTGACACAGACTTACCAACAATATCAATCTCCAAGGGCTTACTGGAGCCAACTTTACGGAAATTCATGAAGTCCGGGAATTCAACTTGGTCTAATTGTGCTACGCCAAAATTGGAGCCAAAAACTCCAAACACCAGAAGACCAAGGCTAGCCAGAAACTCTGACTGAGATCTGTTAGCCAACCAGCTATTCAAGAACTCAGCAAGTTGTTCCTTAGTTATTTCAGGGATCTCTTCAGCCAACACGTCCTTCTCATAGATTACTTCAAAAAGAATCTCTAGAGTGAGAAGATATAAAAAAACCCATCAATTGGCCGTAGGTAAAGTTGTCCTCCTGAGACATGATGATGAAGAATAATTCCCGGTACTCTGCAGGACAACGCTTCCCTACTCTATTCTGAAGAGATATTGCTTGTGATGCCATATGATACTCTCCAGGCATAGCCCAACTAAGAGCCACGGGACAACAGATTAACAAGACTTTCTCTTGTTTCTCCTGGCTAAGCTCCACATCAATTGCCTCTCAAAGAAATTGGTCTAATTCTACTGCATACAGTTGTTGTTCTGCCAACAAGGATGTGTTCTCCATACAACAAAGAAGAGGAGTTGGTGTTTTACCATCTGGGAATTCCACCTTGAATGCCTCGTGAAGTTCTCTCCAGGAGGATCCCAACCAAAGGACGTTACTATTGAAACCCATAGGCACTGCATAATCCATGTTGGTGTCCTAAATATGGTTAATAGTTTACCAGTTCTTGTCATTACCTCAGGGATTGGTTTCATAGTGCTTGGACTCAAGGCCTCCGTACATTTCTTAGATGTTCTTGCATCAACTAGCTTTTTGAAGGCCAATACTTCTTTCTGGATGTCCCTGCTCATCTCTTTGGTAGGATTCTGTCAATTGGTAGGCTTTTCTTTCCTATTAGTAGACGCAACTGGTTTTGTGACACAACCCAAGGTTTCTTTCTGGTCTGCTCCAAGGTTCTCTGCTGCTCATTGGTATCAATTGCTTTCTGGTAGTTACTTGAAGTACTTATTGACCAAGTCCGTTGGCTGCCACTAGCAATGGATGTGATTTGTCATTGGAAATGTTCTAACTCCTCCCTCTCCTTGACGTAGTTGTCTAGCATACCAGATACCTCAATCAACCCTTTTGTGATTGTTTCATTCTCTTCAATTACAGTTGACTGTTTGGCAACCAGTTCTGCTACAAGCTTCTTGATGTCTTCCATCTTCTTGCTGATTAGTTCTATAATGTTCCGTATTTATAGTCTATTCATGTGGGGGGATGTGTGGTGAAACTCTTCACCAGTCAATTGCTGGAATCCCAATTGTTATTGAGAGCTTCCTGACTGAATGGGATCCAGATTGCCTTCTCTATGGGGCCATCATTCCAGATTATATTGCATCAATTAGCTTCTGAATTGTCTAACCAACAACTTGATTCCGGATCAAAACTTACACCAATCCCCAGTTAAGTTCTTCAACCAATTCTTTCACCAACTGTTGTTGCAGATCAACCACGCTGACCTTCAGCCTCATCAAACCCCTTGTGTCACTGGGGCTGTTCCACCTTCATCTGATTGTTGGGCTGATCTACCCTGTTCAAATTCATTATCCCCTCTTTTAACCCCCACGCAATGACTAACTCACCTTGAGCTATCAAGTGAGTTGTAGTATTTAAACTCCTTCTCTTCTTCTTAAATATATATATATATGTTACCCCCCTTATTTTTAGCTACACCGTTGATAACTTCTTTGAGTGTATAATTAAGGACCACAAAGGCCAGTCTCCTCATACCAACTAACTGCCAACTAAAGTTTGACTCTAAGTCACTTGTTGAGGATTTGCTTTTGAGTAGTTGCTGTCGCTGCTACTCCAAACCCTTTGACGTTCCCAGGTTCAAACGCTTTTGTACTACCAACTACTTGTCTGGTTTCTGGCTTGTAAAGTACTAAGGCCGCCGACCAACCCTTTGACTATCCCCCATCACTGTAGTAAGAGTACCACAGACAGTATGTGGCTCATCATTATACTGTATATTATCCTATATTCATATTCAATAAAGTATCATTCTCTTCTTAAATATTCCCCTTTTTCTGTTTATTACACTTCCCAGAAGTATAAACTTGACACCTGTATTGTGGTTAAACCGTGTTCTGTACACCATAAGTGCTGTTGGCAGCATGTTGACCCAGGCTTTTGGATTGTTGGCAGATAACTTGTTGGGGCCTCTACAAGAGACCCATTTAGTCTTTCAACTCTTCATTTGCTTGTGGGTGATTGGGACTGGCCATGGCGTGTTTTATTCTATTTTTGGCAAGGTAGATAGTGATAACAATGGCTTTGAGTTCAGTTCCTCTGTCCCTGATCAGGAGCTCAGGGTTCCCAAACTTAGCTAAGATCTCCTTGCCAATAAATCCTCTCACATCTTTCCTGGGTGTTCCTTTGTGACTTGTGCCACAGGCCACCTAGTTGCATAGTCAATAGCTGTGACAATGTATTTTTTGCCTTTTTATCTCCATGCATGCCCCTCACAATTTCCAGTGCCCATACTTTGAATGGTTGGGTAATTGAAACCAGCATCACTGGTTTAGGGGTGCCTTGGAGTGGGTTACTTTTTGTATACCTTGCATTGGTACAGTACCTTCTTGATGCTGTCAAGCATGTTGGGCCACCAGTAGCGTGTTGTTGCAACATCTTTGATTACTCCCTCTTGGGGAATTAACACCCCAAGTAAATCACCGAGCGGCTCACTGAGTGGTTCACTGCCCAGTCAATAAACTGGTGGCACCATTATCAGTTAACCATCTATGACAGGGATCACTCAATCCAGGTCCTAAATGGAACACAACTTGATTAAGCCTCGTGACTCAAGAGGAACACTACTCAGATAAGCCCCATGATCTCCATGACGTATTAGGACAACATGTGGCTTGTCATGATACTATATAATATTATATATTCATATTCAATAAAGTATCATTCTCTTCTTAATCTTCCCTTTATTTTGTTTATTATACTTCTCAGAAGTATAAACTCAACAGTGGCAGCACAGGTAAGTTATCCATACCTACCCAACTCAAAGGAAAAAATTCCTCCCAAGAAAAGAACCCAAACAATGTCACTTCCTAACAGCTGGAGAGACTACAAAGTAGGACAAGACGTTCCCCCAGGCCTTGTTATCTACAATAACGTCCTTTTACCCATTGGCCAGTACAACGCTCTCAAAGCCCAAAGACTGTTCCCTACCACGCCAACCACAACAGCGCCTACACAACCTGAGATACCCAACATTGTGTTTCAACGCTTATGTACCGCTGAGATTGGCGCCTTTGCAGGACTACACTGTGAGAACACTTCTCTTTGGATCAACAGCACAGAGAGCAAGTTTGAACAAGTGGAGTACCCCCAAAGACTCTGGGTCAGTGAGATTGCCTTCTGCGTCACAGGGACTGCTTCACGTTTTGTTACCAAATGGCTAGCCCAACATCCTGACCAGAAGGAAAATTGGGAAGTATTCAAGGCTGCTTTCCTTGAAAAGTTCTCCATGAAGGACTCGGACGTGGTGATTATGACCAAACTTTGAACCTTGAAAATGACAAGAACCATCAAAGAATACATTGCAGCATATGAAGGACTACATGACTGTGCACCCAACACCATCAACTTTGATGAACCTGGGCCACACCTGGACTTCTACAATGGTCTTCCCACACACATTAGACATTAGTTTGACATGACCTGCTGCAAGAACCTTGAGGATGTATTCCTAGAAGGAAAACACTCAGCTCAGAAGTCTGACAATCTACACACCACCAACAAGCGCAAGGAAAACCCTGCAGATAAGAGAGAGCCTCGCCCCAATAAGAAAAACAACCAAACCAACAGTACCCATTCTTGAAACGGGAATCACACTGCACAAGCCAACCAGGCCAGCACCAAAGATACCAACAAGGAGGGAAAAGCTCAGAGGAGTTCTTAGGCGAGCCACCCTCCCCCCTCTTCACAAGACTTGTACAGAAAACAGGATGTGGACTCAATCATCATGATCCAGGTTCCCTCCAGTAATCCTCTACTGTTTGCTGCCCAAACTGGAAATAAACTCCTTACCTATCCTTTATGTTTTTGCAGATACCAGGGCACAGCACTATTTGATACTGGAGCCAACCAATCACTCATTAACAAGAGTTTTGCAGACCTCATGAAGTTAACTACCATTCAAAGTAGCATCAAGAAATTCATCATGGTGGACAACCACAGCACACCAGTTACCCACAAGACAAAACCTTTCTGAGCCCAAATTGGAGATGTACAAACAACAATTAGCAGCCCCATCATTCCAATCCCTAAATATGATATCATACTTGGATTAGATTGGATGAGAAAGACAAAGCCTCACATTGACTGGGACATTGCCACCCTCACCATCCAGCAAGGAGAAGTACACCATCACGTGTACCTGACACATCTTGATACCCTCATGAGGGACCATATATGTGTAAAGATCATGGAAACAGAGAAAGAAACCAACATCAGCAAAATCAATTGGAGCATGTGTACGTATGAAGTCATCCACTTCAAAAACACAGAAACTCAACACAAACAGAACCCAATTAAAGACCAGCTAGTCAATGAATTTCCCTCTGTATTACAAGAAACACTACCCGGGTTATCCCCTGATTGGGGTATACAACACAAGATTAGCCTGAAAGGTAGTGTGCCTAAAGCACAACCCATCTACTGCCTCATACCACAAGAAGACAACGCTCTGAAAGCTTACCTTGACAAAGCACTTGAGAAAGGCCTCATCAGACCCTTAAAATCACCCTTTGGTGCTGCTGTCTTCTTTGTGGCAAAGAAAGATGGAGGCCTCTACCTGATCACAGACTATAGGGCCCTCAACAAGGTCACAATAAAGAACAGTTATCCCCTGCCCCTAATTGATGACCTTTTTGATGCCCTGGGGGTCCCAAATCTTCACAAAAATCAATTTTACAGCAGGATATCACCAAATTTGCGTGAAACCTGAAGACATTCCAAAGACTGCATTTCAAACTAAATACAGGTCCTTTGAATGTGTTGTCCTCAATTTTGGCATGAAAAACGCTACCAGTACCTTTGTAACCTTCATTAATGAAGTATTCAAGGAACACATTTGGAAAAGAGCAATCATCTACCTGGACAGCATCATCATTTATAGTCTCAACCTACAACAACACTGGGAAGACGTCCGTGCAGTCTTCTGTACCCTGCAGGAAAACCAACTGATTGCCAAACTGTCCAAATGTGAATTCTTCTCAACTAAACTTCCATTTCTTGGCCATATCATCAGCAAGGACGGTATCAAGCCAGATCCAGACAAAATATGTGCTATAACAGAGATGCCAGCCCCAAGGAGCAAGAGCAAACTCCACACTTTCCTTGGAATGGTAGCCTATGTACGCAGGTTCATCCCTGACTGGGACGCTCTGACAGCCCCCTTGTCAGCCATCACTGGGAAAGCAACCAAATTTGTTTAGACACCTTTATGAGATCAACCTTTCTTCCAACTGAAAGAGTGCATGGTTACTGCCCCCATCCTGAAATACCCAAACCGTGAGGGTATCTATGAGCTAGAAACCGACGCCTCTGATTATGCCATAGGAGGAGTTCTCTGTATCCAAATGGCCCAAAAGGACTTCCTCCCTGTGGCATATGAATCAAGGAAGCTATCAAACGGCAAACAAAGATACCCCTTACACAATAAGGAATTGGTTGCCATCATACACTACCTCATGAAATGGCGATGCTATCTGGAAGGAGCCCAGACGTTCAAAGTACTCACCAACCACAAGTTGTTGATATTCTTCAAAACACAACAACACCTGTCAAGAAGACAAGCTGAATGAATGAGTCTTGTACAGAGATAACCCATGCAAATTGAATACAATCCAGGCAGAGAGATGCTTACTGCAGACACCCTATCAAGGCTATACAATAAACACATCCTTTGCACTGATGGCACCCCAACTGGCCCATGTTAATCATGGGTAATCTCCAGGAAGGGTTTCCATCTGGCACACCAATGGACATCCAAGAGAAAGTCCTCAAGAACAAACATCTGTTCAAAAAGTATATGGTACCCTTCACCAAATACTTCCAAATGGTGACCCTTTACCCTACGTCCCGTCAACACAAAAGATTGACACAATCCTCCAATACCACAGAGACTTGGGATACACCCATAGCAGAAACTTACAAAAATACCTCAAGACACGCTACTGGTGGCCCAAAATTCTAGATGATATCAGAGATGTACTGGAACAATGAAAAGTCTGTGATAAGTATGCCCAAACCAAAGCACCACCCAAGTCATTAGTACCTGTATCCATCACACAAACCTTCAAGGTATGGTTGTTGGATATTGTGGGCCCTATGCCTGGTGAAAGCAAAGGCAAGAAGTACATCATCACAGCCATCAAATATGCAACCAGATGGCCCATGGCACAAGCCCAAAAGAGCATAAAGGCAACAACGTGAGACAATTCATTGGCAAGGAGATCATAGCAAAGTTTAGAAAGCCTGACCTCTTAATCACAGATGGAGGCACTGAACTCAAAGCTATTGACAATAACATATATCTTGCCAAAAATGGAATAAAACATGTCACAGTCAGTCCATATCACCTACAAGCAAATGGACGCATAGAACAACTGAACGGCTCTCTAGTGGAAGCCCTCAGTAAGTTATCTGCCAACAATCCAAAAGCCTGGGTCAACATGCTACCAACCACCCTTATGGTCTGCAGAACACAAGTCTACCGTAATACGGGCAAAAGCCCTTATGAACTTGTCTATGGTCAGAAACCCTCACTTGTCAGTACAACCACTGGGCCACAACTGCCACTTCCAAAGAAGATACCAGACAGTAATGACCCAAAAGTGCTACAAGCCAGAAAGGACCCAGAAGTGATGGAACAACAAAGGGTTCTTTGGGAAGCAATCCCATTGCAACAAGAAAGGTTCCAAGTTAGAGACAAGATCTGGGTTGTCAATCACAACCAACACAAATTAGCCCCAGGGTTACGCAGACCAGGCATTGTCATGGAAGTGAAGCCCAATGACACCTACCTCATTGAAGGGATTGGAGCTCAAACTGAACTGAAAAATATGCATCATGACAGACTCTGTTTGTGTAAGGCAAGAGCAGCCCAAAAAAATTCAAGGCTCCCTGTACCCAACGCCAAACTGGATCAATACCAAGCCTGTATACCAGATACTCTCAAGAAGATTCCCAAGGCTCCGCCTTCCAGCACCCCAAGGGGAGATGTTGCAACATCTTTGATTACTCCCTCTTTGGGAATTAACGCCCCAAGTAAATCACCGAGCGGCTCATCAAGTGGTTCACCGCCCAGTCAATAAACTGGTGGCACCATTATCAGTTAACCATCTATGACAGGGATCACTCAATCCAGGTCCTAAATGGAACACAACTTGATTAAGCCTTGTGACTCAAGAGGAACACTACTCAGATAAGCCCCATGATCTCTATGACGTACATAGACAACATGTGGCTTGTCATGATACTATATAATATTCCATATTCATATCCAATAAAGTATCATTCTCTTGTTAATATTCCCCTTTATTTTGTTTGTTATACTTCCCAGAAGTATAAACTTGACAGTGTCTTGAGATATTCATGCGAATCCCTACTACAGGTGTGTTCTAGATCTCTGTGGTATCAATGAATTGTGCTAATCTTTTGTGTTGACAGGATATAGAGTACAGTATCACTGCTCAATTTTATGTGGTATAGATTACCATACCTGTTTTTGAAAAGATGTTTGTTCTTGAGGACTTTCTCTTGGATGTACATTGGTGTACCAGGTGGTAACCCCTCTTAGGGATTCTGCATGATTAACATGGATCCATCGGGTCCTCTTTATTAGTGCAGAGTAAGTGCTTACAGTATAGTCTTGATAAGGTATCTGCAGTAAGTAGCTCCTTGCCTGGTATGTATTCAATCATCATTGGATACCTTTGTATGATGCTTATCCATTCATCTTTTTTTCTGGATAGGTTATGTTGCATTTTAAATAATACCAATGTCTTGTGATTGTTTAGCACTTTGAATATCTGTGCATCTTCCTGATAGCCCCACCACTTCATTAAGCAGCAAACAATGGCTATCAGTTCCTTGTCATGTATTGGGTATCTTTTTTCACCTTTGGAAAGCTTTCTTGATTCATACACAATAGGGAGTAAATCCTTTCTGTGACAATCCACATGAAAGCAGTTTGCAGTTGAGGATTGATTTGCTTCAAATAAAGATGCACTGCTGAAAGTTGATAGTGTGCTGTGGTTTTGAGAAAGGTATAGACCTAGTAGTGAGCATTGGCTACTAGAGAAGGTAAGGCCTGTCTATTAGGTAACAAGGGACTATTAGAGACAAGTGATGAACCAGCCCAGCAGGGACTGTTGGCTGCTGTAGGCTTGTTAAGTTTCTCCACCCAGCAGGAACTGTTGGCTGCTTGGGGTGGGGAGTAGATGACCCTGGCAGGTGATGTGGGCTGCCAGGGAGGGGAAGAGCTCTGAGGGCTCTATGTACCCTGATACACTTACAGGAGGTCTGTGAGCAAGCATCTTACCTAACAGACTAGTAGGGTGTCCTTGTCTATGTTTCCATGGGAGCTTTGGGGAGGTCCCAAAGTGATTATTGGAGGGCATGGATATGCTCAGGGGTGTCATCAGGGTGGTTGCTTGGTGAAGCAGCTGCAGAACTTGGTGTGATCAGGCCTCTGGGAAGTGGAGCTGATTACTTTGCAACTGAAAGCTCAGACTTGATCACCTGGGTGAGTAAAGAAGATGCATAGACATTGATCTATGGTTGAATGGCCCAGGTGGAGGACACTTGTAAGTGGCCCAGCCAAGCGCCAGTAGCCCTGTAGACTTATTGCCTGAGTATTAGGTATTGGTATTGGGGGCTGATCATAGGGCCAAGGCTGTTCAGGATCTACAGTGAAGACTAGTAAGAGGGAATGTATGATCACAGTGAAGACTAGTTGAGGGACTGGGAGATCATTGTGAGGATTGGAACCTAGGTAGCTTATAGGCTGGACTGGTCTAAGTACTGACTGGAAAAGACTGATTGCTAACTGGTCTGAGGCTGTTTGATGACTGGAAAAGGTTGTTTTCTAGATTGAAAAGGACTGTTGATGGACAAGAAAGGACTAGAATATCATGGTGAAGGACTAGCTAAAGGACCAGAAGACAATGGTGCAGGACTATCTGAGAAACTAGAAAATAGCTAAGAAGGACTTGCTGGAATAAATAAAGGAGCTAGAATTCTGGTTTTGATTTCTTGGAAGAGAAAATGGTAAGAAAGAAGCAGTTAAAGAATTATTTAATGCTGTCAAAAATATGATACAGTAGTTTTAAAAGCTATGGCGACAAGCAAAAATACTTCAGATTTAAACAAAATGATTTTAGATTTAAACAAAATCCAATAATCAGGTTAAAATATACACTCTGTTAACAGGGCTTATTGGCGTTAATGGGCAAAATGGGTCAACACAGCAACAAAAGGCTCACACACAAAGCAAAACCATTCAAAATATAATCCAAAAATCATTGATTCATAAACAAAATGGTGTGAGTTGACTTTTGGTGTACATATGTTTACTATGTGAATCAGTGACAAAATACACCCAAGCAAGGTGTGTCAAAACTCAATCCAAAAACAAAACACAATAGCAACTCACAATGTAAACAAAATCACTCACACAATGTGTGCAATGAATTGTAATCATGAATGATACCAAGGTATCTAAAATAAGACACAAGATCTGAAAAATAAATTTTAAAAAAATTGTGTTGGGTGTTTGAATTTGGCAGTAAAATCTAGGAAAATGGGTGGATTTTTTTGAGTATTCTAAAATGGGTGTGGTAAAACCAAAAACAACTAATTAAGAAATGAAAAATCTATAATTGGGATATTGGGTGGCAAAAAATATTAATTGAATATCCATAAACAGATAAAAGCAAAAATTAAAAATAGGGAATAACTTAATTAAGTTTTATTTAATATTTTATTAAATTCTCAAAATGGAAGGAACACAGCAACAGACTACCATTGCACCCATTGTGAGCTGCGGTTGCGGTTGCCCCCGCGGGGGAAAAAGAATAGACTTAGTGCAACACAAGTGCCTAATCAAGAAGGAGACAGGAGAGGAGAGTTCCATAGTGATGCTGCACTGACACAGTTGGTTCAAGGAGCACAAGCTTCTAGGATGCAGAGCATAAACCCTTGGGTCCCAAAGCTGACCCAGAAGCCCACCAAGGTTACCACTACCAAAACAGTTAGAAACAAGGAGGTAGAACTTACTTTGTATGTGTTTGACATTGTGTACGGCAAGAATTGGTCCCATCAGCCATGCTGGAAAAGGTGAAGCCTGTACTTGATACTAGCTACAAGCCCTACATCAGTGATGGCAATCAGGAGGAGGACAAGGAGCCCAAGTTCTACCAAACCAACAAAGGACAGTTAATGCTAAAGAAAGTTGCTGCGTTTTACACCAAGGTGCCCATTCACTGTGTTGTGCCCAACACCAACGAGCCAATCCCCACCGCTAAAAATCCCACTCACAAGCGCATTCCTGACATTAAGCACATCATCCTTCTCCAGCTCATGCGGGAATCTGGTGATTACAAGGCGGCTGCGGCTCTTGTTGGGGTAGATCCCAAGTACACCTCAAAGACCTTCAACAAGTTCATTGATACTGGTTGAGTCCTTGCCGCGGAGAAATCCTTGCGTGTGTCAACCATGCTCACCAAGGAGCACAAATGGGCAATCTGCCAGTGGATAACCCAAGATTGCCATCTTGAACTGAAAAATATACAGGCCATGGTCAAGTCCAGTTTTAGGGTTGAAGCCTCAATTTCCTTTTACTACCATCTGCTCAAGGTGATGCGCTTTTCCTAGAAAAAGCTCAGGGTATCCCCCTACAATTGGAACAGTCCAGCCAATATTGAGCCCCGGAAAAATTACGCTGAGGCGTACACTACCCTCAAAGTCAAGGGGACGGTGAAATTCTATTATATTGACAAATCAGCATTTGCCTCGTTGATGCACAATGAGTATGGGTATGTCCCCAGAGGCTCCAATGACGGGATGGCTTGGCGTGCTGCAGTCCGCGCCACAGCTTATTCAATGGTGGCTCTCCTTGGTCCAAAGGGGGTCAAGCTCTACCAAATGATACTAGGCTCCCACAATAGTTGGACCTTCCTATCATTTCTCTGATTGGTCCAGGAGCACCTGAGGCGCACAAGCCCAGGCTTTACCAACATAATTGTGTTGGACAACGATGGTCTCCACAAGGTGGCTGACATTCTTGAGGAATTCCCAATGATCAACACAAGCATTGCAGTGGGCCCCCAGTGATTGGCCACGGTAAATATGCGCCTTCTCTTCCTCCCTGCCTATTTGCCCTTCCTAAATCCCATTGAGGAAGTCTTTGGGTGTCTCAAGCAAGTTGTCAAGCGGGGAACCCCAACTGGGACCAAGGACCTGTTTGATTTGCTGCAGGCCGGGATCCATACCCTCCCAGCTGAGACCATGGCCAAATTCTATGGCCACACTGATTTGTTCATCCCTGCGTGCCTAGCTAAACAGCCAATCAATTAAAGGCTTTGTGTGTCCAACTTTTTTATATTCTCTAATTTATTATTCAAGATTTATCAATTATCATTTTATATTTAGATGTTTCTATGCCCGCAATCACATTCAGAAGATCCATCAATAGATGTAAGTAATTTATTTTATTATATATTATTTTATTATGCCATCTGAGTTAATCCCAAATGCTCAATACTGGATTACGCAAATAGATTTAAATCATTTTGGTCAAATAAACATAAAATAGTCTTATAAAAATTAAAGGTAAAATGTACAAGTTAGAATTTATTTTATTAATGTATAATTTTATACTTTTATGAAACTTATTTCCGCAATATATTTTGCAAATCTTGTTTGCTGAAATATTATTTGAAAAATTATCTATAATATAAAAATATAGTAGAGTATATAAGATGTTTATTGGTATATAGAAAAAATTAAGCGCACCTATAATGGGTTTGGCGGTATGTACCCACCCCGCATTGGAGGTGGCGCACAACCTCCACCGCCACAATGTGGACAGTGGATACACTCTTATTAAAGTATTTGCACCTGCTGGTAAAAGGAAGGATGGTGAGGTGGGAATAGAGGAGCAGCTTTTCTGGTGGGGCTGCAAACCCAAAGATGCCAGCCAGGACCAGGACGTCCTGGATGACGTGATCCACCAAGTCATACTCAGGGGGGTCTTCTTCCCGTCCAGTGAGAGCCTGGCCTTGTTGATACCAAGAAGGACCCCGTCTAGGTCCTCTACACTGGCTCTCATCCCAAAGAAGAAGAGATACCCAAGGTAAACAAAGAGGTGAAGCCTTTGTCCAGCAAAGGCTTCTGTAAACTTGCACAATTTGTTGTATACAGCGCTAATCTTCTTCTCGTGCTTGGTTTTGGCAAAGGTCAGCTCCATAGCTGCAGGGACCCCTGTCTTGTTGGCACTCCAGGCCAGCCCAAAGTCCAACAGGAGGATTTTTGTCTTCTTTACAGCTGTTACATCTGCAACAGCCAATTTTGACACTGCACGCCCAAAGTTCTTCAACAGGTAAGAGATGATATGCTCCACCAGGAAGCAGAAGCAAGCAGCCGCAGGAGCCCGGCCCATCTCCAGTATATTCTTGAATTGGAGCGTCGCCAGGACGTCCCAAACAAGCTCAATGGAGTTTACACAGTAAACTCCACTGAGGTTAAACGGGTCCAGGAGGACCTGTTAGGCATCCTTGTAGGCAGTAACTGCCCAATTGGATGCCCCCTTGGCATGTGTCAGCCTGGCTAGTGCCTCCCTTGTCATTGGGAAGGACCCATGAATTCTGTCTTCAAGCTCCCGCACAATAGGGGGGTACAGATAGAGCTGCTTAGCCATGTGAGTGGCATAATTAGCATAAAAGGTGGCCAGGACAAAAGGGACCAAGACCCAGCGGAGTTCACTGTCTACGTTTTCTAAGAAAAAAAGGTAATTTTTTTGAAAATTTATTAATTTTATTTTATAGGTTACCTTCTTGTGTTTCTTCTTTGCTGGCGGCTTCAGCTGGCTTGGCCATTCTTGGCGCAATCAATTGTGCTGGCAATTTTGTGTCCTTTGCCCTGGTGTGCTTTGCTGGCTTGAGATGTGCATACATCTCTGGGTCATCAACCCAGACGGACGGTGCAGAAAGATTGTATGCCTTGAACTGGAGGCCCTCAATCACAGTTTTTTGAATAATTAGTAAGCGCTTGATTGTCTTCTCTGGGGTGTTGGGCATTTTTGACATTAGTGCCTTTGTGGACACCTTGTCAATTTTGTCCCCAGTGAGGACGGCGGACTTCACTTTTGCCTTGACCTTGCGGTCAATGTATTTGATTTTGGCAATTGCTGAGTTGAGGTCCTTTAGAAGCTTTTTGAGTTCTCTCATTTTATTTTTTTACTAACCTTTCCATATGTTTTTATAGCTTTTGCCCCAATAAATTCTGTATTATTTTGATACTGTTGCCTCTTTGTTTATTCCTTTTTGTTTTCCCATCTACTATATTATCCCATCTTTTTACCCATTGTGTTTATGTTTTACACTCATCTCAATATGTGTGTTGTTTGCTTTTTGTTGGCATTGTTTCCTTGATTACCATATTATTTTTAGCACTTAAACACACCCCTTTTGAAAACATTAACAGCAATTTGGTGATCAGCTAAATTTGAATTAGAAAATTATAGTGTTAACTGTTTTTAGATAAAGTTGTTCCTGATCCAAATTCAAAACCCTAATGATAAACTTTAAGCCAATCAGGAGCCAAGTGATAAAGTGATTGTTGTGACATAAAGGGTCATTCAATAATTCTTTGATTAATGTGCACTAATTAATATGATTGGCTGGATGTTTTGCCATTGTACATCATTGCCGCTGTGGCAAGTTGTTTGTGGACTAGTGCTAACCCAGCGGCTGATTGGGTACTAGTCCACCAACAACTTGCCACAGCGGCAATGGCGTACAATGGCAAAACATCCAGCCAATCATATTAATTAGCGCACATGCACCAAAGAATTATTGAATGACCCTTTATGTCACAACAATCACTTTATCACTTGGCTCCTGATTGGCTTAAAGTTTATCATTAGGGTTTTGAATTTGGATCAGTAACAACTTTATCTAAAAACAGTTAACACTATAATTTTCTAATTCAAATTTAGCTGATCACCAAATTGTTGTTAATGTTTTCACAAGGGGCTATGGTTGGGTGCTAAAAATAACTGTGTTCAGGATCTAGATACACGACATAGTAAATATATGATTTTATAGAAATAAGCTGGACATAAAGAATAAAACGAACTATAAACAAAGAGAACACAAACAATTGAAATTCAAAATAAAGATAATATAAATAGAAATTTTCTGGGACCAGGGGTTTATTGAGGCGGGGAAGAGTGATGCCTAGTAGGTAGAATGACGCAGGAAGGAGGACATAGAGGCGGTGCTGGCCTGGGGGGTCTGGGATTGGACGGGTTTGGTTTGTGGGCAGGGGTGTTGGTGGGGGGTGGAGGCAGGAGGATTGCACGTGATGGCCACCATATAACGCTCATTGGACTCCTCATCAGTCATTGGCTGGATGGGCTGGTAGGTGGCTGTGGCACAGGGTGGGAGGCGCTTATCCTTGCGTGATTGGTTGCCCATGTTCACATGGAAAACCATTTGTGCAAACAAGTCAGCCACCATTTGGTGACCAAAGAGAAAATTGTGATCAAGGACCCCAAGATAGAGTTCATTGAAAGCCTGAGGGCGGTGCTCCTGTAGTGTATCTCCAATGTTGAAGAATACAACATCAGCCAGATGGACGTCTGCATGGCCGGCGGGGTAGACTGAGGCCTGGTGCCCGCGTCCCTGGATGGCCTCAAGGGCGGTGGAGCTTCCCTCCATCTGATGGCTCAAGAAAACCTGGTATTTGGAATTTGAGCCATCCCAGGAGTTGAGCAATCCACTGAGGATGTGGCCGTATGAGTACCCATCAATGAAATCAAGGTTTGTCCAATAGTAGACAAAACCCTTGGCTGAAACAGCCAGAAATGCACCAATGAAAGTCCCCTTCTTGACCTTCTTCCTTCCATTCTTGGTGGCGGCTTTTCCTTGCTCACCAAAATTGTCAAATGCAATTGATAGCTTGTAATAGAATATTAATATGATATCATCTGTTAGACTTTTCAAGCATCTGACCAGGGTCAATTTGATTGTGGTGTCATATGGGGAATCCTCAGTGCCATCCTATTGGTTGCCGGCAAAATTTGTAAGAACCCTAATTGAAGCCACCTTTCCGTGCATCCAGAGCTGCACCATGCGCTCAGACACCCAAATGCCGTGATGTGCAAGTTGCTTCTGTACCTGGGTCAAGGGAAGCTTGGGGTCCCGCTGGAGGAGGTCAAGCATTATTGGGTAGGCCTCAGTTATCTGGGACTCTGTGGCCTTCTTTGGCTTCTTGGCCATCCCAATCAGATTTCCCTTGTTCATTAGGTTGTTGAACTCCTGCATTATGGTGGCTCGGTTAAATTGCAACTGGGCGGCAATCTGGTCCCACAACAGACCCTGTAGGTTTAGTGCCACAATTTCCTGAAGAATTTGGGCAGTGATTATTCTGTGTTTGGGGCACTAGGCGGCAGGAGCTGAAGCCTGATTGGCTGTAGGGGGCAGGTTGGCTATGGCAGTAAGTTGTTCTGTATTGAGGTTGCCATCCTGATTGGTTGTTTGACGGACAGCTTGTGCAGGGGTGGGTGTGGGAGCAAGGACAGAGCTAGACGCTAAGTGACTCTCAAACAAGTCAAAGCCATATGGGTTGGGGACAGTAACAGGTCAGCTTCCTTGTTACCCGCCTCAAAGGCTTGGGTGTAAACAGGTGCCTCCACGTTCTGAGCCTTGTCACCATTGCAGCTGTCTTGGCTGCTGGCGCCGTCAAAGATATTGCTTGTAAAAACCATTGTAAAAAAACCTAGGATAAAATCACTAAAAGTAGAAATTTTAAATTTTAATAATTTATTTTTAGTGTAATCTCAAGCCCATATTTGGAAGGTTCTCAAAACTTTTCATACAAATCTGGAGCCATGAAAATGGATAAAATGCCTCTGGTCCTAAATTGGATAGCTGTTGATTGGCTATTAAATTAATAGTTTTCTATTTTAGGCTGCTCATACTACACATCTTGTGTGAGTTCATTTTGTTTTGTGCTTGTGTAATCCCGCTTCTAGATTGCTCAAGTTTTGTTTCACTATAGTCCTTCTGTTGGTGCCTCATATGAATCCTGATTGGATTATAATATACTCCGGAATAGCATCCACTCATTTCACTTGTTGTGTCATTTCATTTTGTTTGTGGTTTAAACTACACCGCTTGATGTTTGATATAATTTTGTATTATGGGTTAGTGAAATTTTGTTTTTGGTTTGACAGTTCATTTATTAACCAAAGATATTTAAATTAATTGAATCCTGAATCTCGCGCAACTTGGATTTTGTTTAAATCTGAAATCATTTTGTTTAAATCTGAAGAATTTTTGCTTGTTGCCATAGCTTTTAAAACTACTGTAATAAATCCAAATATCTAACTGATTTCACTTTTGTCTTTAATAATAGCCCCAATTCATTAGATAGGGCTTTATATATGTCCAAAAATTCCAGGTTGTGTCTATTACTTACTTATTCTGATCCCAAAAAAATGTCAGTACTCTTCACTCCCTCTGTCCTCCTACAGAAAATTTGCAATTCTAGCCTAATATATAAACCTTGAATCATTTTCAAATAAAGCTTAAGTTTATCCACATTTTTATTGGTTTTTGTTAACTTTTGCACTTGTTTTCCTTTATTTCAAAGAAAAATCTATACTTTTATTGTTTCCAGGAAATTAAAGCATGGTCCCTTAATTTTTCCCTAATTATAACCTTTTTTTATAAAGATTCCTGATTTATCCTCTTGGATGTCAACCCCAAGAGTCAAATGCAACAACCAGCAACCCACTACATCAGTGATGGTGCAAAATGACAAAAAGCAAATAATATGAATTTGTGCTTGGGTATTAAAAGCCCTGTGTGGGCAAATTTATCTCATGGCCCTCAATTAGAGGTACAGTTCCTATTTATCTGCAAGTTTTCATCATGATTTTGAATACAAATCACAGAAAATTAACTTGGATGAAATAAAACTATAATTAAATAAGTTTGTGAAGAATTGTTGACCAGGGATTGTGGAAATCTTAATTCATTAGGCGGCTATTGGTAATTAACCAGGGCCAATCAATTACCCTTTTGGAAATTAGTGTCAACTTATCATATATTAAATACATGATTAGTGGACTATGACGTTGTTGCCAAGGAATATTGCGCCACGCTGCCGCCACCTTAAATAACAAGTGCCACGGTGCCAGGATTAAATATTCTTGGCGCCAGAGCGCCGGAATAATTAACATCAAGCACTGAGGCACCAACACAATTAATTGCAAGCGTCAGAGCGCTGCAATAATTTACATCAAGCACCGAGGCGCCAACACAATTAATTGCAAGCGCCAGAACGCCACAATGATTTACATCAAGCGCCAAGGTGCCAGCTTTGAGAAGAAATAACACCAAGGTGCCAGGTCTGAATATAGAAGTTTCTGTATACCAAATATGTGTGATATCTGGTGTGCTAGCAGAGGGCACTCTTGTGTTAGGTGCCACAGCATTGCGGGATTGTGCCCTAAAATAGAATATTGTCCCTTTTCTGCCAACCCAACCCAGACTCTACAGTGTGCTGGAATGTCCTAGAAGATATTGCCAGTGACTGGTGATTAGTAATATGAGAATACATCTATATAAGGTGTTGGCAGTAAACGCCAAGGGGCAGAATTTTACCTACTTGTATAGGACCCAATAAAGTTAACTACTACAATTTAAATTGGACAATGTCTTCTGAATCTTCACATTTGAAGGCACATAGTGAGTGTGTGCCCCTGCCTCCTAATTCTTCTGTTGAATCTTCCAGTGTACGCCAATTTTCAACAAAGTTAACCTAAACTTAATCACTAGTCTATTCTGAATTTATTTCAAAAGCTGCTGTAAAATGCTAAAAATAATACAGCAGTCTAGAACCAAAGATAAGCCAAGATAGTTTTATGTGCTTATGCAAAGATTAATTACAACATATGAGCAGAATACTTGATATAAATACAATATGAGTAAACCTATCAATAACATTCAAATTAATAGAATATACAGTTATAAAAACAAATGTGTTTCATGCAAAAAGTTATGATTTATTTAAGCTTCATCTAGGTATGCTTTAGATGCAGGATAATAGTGAAAAAATATGAGGAGTCACTGAAAGGCTTGAAGTCTGGATTTTAGGTTGGGTTAAAGGACTGAAGGCAGAGAAAACAGGGGTGGTGAGGAAGAAATCAAGTGAAATTTTCTGGAGGATAAAAATTTATTTGATCTATTCCTTGTCATCAATGAGCTTAATTGGCTGGTAAACAGTTGTGGACCAAGGTGCTAAATGTTTTTCCTTGTGTGATTGGCTATTATTGTTCATATGGGAAACAAGCTGAGCAAAAAAGTCAGCCACTATCTGCCAACCAACAAGATAAGCATGGTCTTAGACACCAAGGCATAGACTATTAGGGACTGAGGGAGCTGCTACCATACAATTTACTAATATTATAGAGAATTCCATTGCCAAGATGAATCTCTGCATAGCTGGCTGGATAAATTAAGGCCTTGTGCCCTTGTTCTTGAATGGTCTTGAGGTGTAAGAGAGGGGGGCTAGACTAACAAAGGCTGGCTCCCATCTTGGTGGGACCAACCACCAGGATGCCACCCAGTGCAAGACTGGGATAGCTGCTTGAAGGGGCCTCCCAAAGGAGACCGGATGTGAAAGGGGAGGTAAGTATGCATCAAAAGCCATGACCAAGGCTCCAGTAAGTAACCACAGAAAGCAATCCCAAGTGGGAGGGACCTCTGCATCTGACTCAGGTATTTGATGCAAGGAGGGTAGGAAGGAAGCTGAAACTGCTGCAGGGGAAGGATTGTCCAAGTCAGTAGAAGGAGTTTCAGTAGTACCGGATTCTGACGGGGGCAACAATTCTTCAAGATAAGAAGACAACCAAGGGAAAAAACCATAGGATACTAAGTTGATGGGAACCTGGGTGAGATGTCCAATTACATTTAAAAACAGACCAGGAATAAACTCAGAATATCAAGAAATCAAGGAAAGTTTTCTCCAAAAGACAGGGTTGGAGGACCAGAACAATAGAGAAATAGGCACCAGTATCCACATAGCCATCTTGTATCAGGAGACAACATGATTTCAGCGGGGTGCCCTTTTTGCTAAAACTTCCAGGCAGACGGACCAAGTGCACAGGCAAATAACAGGGAATGGTCCGAGTTAATATTCTTGGAACAACTCCCAACAAAAAATGATGGGCGGACAGGAAGTTGGGCAGGCAGGCCAGGGAAAGCGGGAGGCAGGGACAACAGCGGGAGTTGAGACAATTACCTTTATTATTTAACAAACTTTAAAACTAAAAAAGGATTTGCAAAGTCAGGAGTTTATTCAACAATTGGAATTGGTAAGCAAGGGTCCTGACAGCCCATGCTTCCATTTTATGCAAAGGGGGGGTGATAGGACTGGGGGGTTATGAAAGGGGCTATTGGAGTGCAATCTAAAGGGGAGCCTATTAAAAACTACTTGCCAATCTTCTCCTGGTTTGAGACCAAGAAAAATAGGGGCCATGGGCCCGGATGTAAGACTCAGTCCCTCAATTGGCTAGAAGCTTTCCAAGGACTCAGGGTGCGCATTTCCCCTAATGTCTTCCTCTGACGTCTCCACCGGAGAGCTCCAGAACCCAATTATTTTGGGCCAAGGGACTTTTGGATCAGAGGAATTGGCTACCTGAGACACCACTGATTGCAAGATTTGATACCCAATTTCCCTGGGCCGCAGGTTAGGCTTTTCAGGCTCCATGCGGCCTGCATTTTTCCATTGGTCTGCTAGTTGTTTCAGGACCAGGCAACACCAGGACAACAAGCAATCTAGCTGAATTAATGTCTCCTCCACAGTTGGAGGGGACTCCAAAGGAGAAATGGGAACTTTGGTTGGGAAGGCCAACACAAAGCGTTCATCCACTGTGTGGGCCAAGTCCTCCAGGTTTTGGAGGGGTTTTGCCTGCACACAGGCCACTTTTTTTGATGGTCTGGGAAATAAATCTTGATCCAGGGCCAAAGGTGGGCCACAGAACTTTACATGAGGGATGTGGAATTATTCTCCATCTGGTGGCTCAAGAAACCCAATAAGAGGAATTGAGCTATTTCAGGGCTCAAGTAATCCACTGAAGATCTGGCTATACTCATAGATATTGGTGTAATCAGGGTTTCACAATAATAGACAAAATCCCTGGCCAAAACAGCCAGAAATGCACCAATGAAAGTCCCCTTCTTGACCTTGTTCTTTTCATTGGCTTTATTTGATTTTCCTTGTTTCCCAAAATTGTCAAAAGTGATGAACAATTTGTAATAAGTGATGAACATGACGTCATTGGAAAAACTTGTCAAGCATTGGGTTGGAGTGAATTCTATGGCAATATCACATGTTAAAACCTTGCTGTCATCCCATTGGTTATTGCTAAAATAGGTAATTACAAGACTGAGTTCATTTTTCTGTACATTCAGAGCTGCACCATATGCTACAAACCCCATATGTCATGGTATGCAAGTTGGTTTTAGACTTGGGTCAGAAGAAGCTAAGGGACCTGCTGCAGGATATCAAGCATAATTGGATATTCTTCAGCTATCAAGAACTTGGGTACCTTCTTCAGCTTCTTGGTCATCCCAAATTCATTCCCCTTGTTCATGAATTTGTTGTATTTTCTCATGATGATAGCTTGGGTAAACTTTATTTGGTTGGAAATTTGGTCCCAGGTTAGGCTAGATTGGTTGAGTGCTACAATTTCCTGGAGGTTTTATGTGGTAACAATTTGATGCTTAGGGTTCTGGGCCACAGGCGCTGAAGCCTGATTGACTGATGTGAGAGCTAGTTGGCTATTTTAAGGCAGTTGCTCTGAACCAAGATCCACAAATATAATAGGCTTGTTTTCTGGTGCTCTGTGAAGGGTTGGTAAAGAGGTTTTGAGAAGAGCTAGACTCTTGTTGATTATCAATCAATTCAAACCCAAACAAGTCAGAAGTCAGGTACAAGCCGGGTTTTTTGTTACTCACATCAAAGATATGGGTGTAAACAGAGGCCTTTTCATACTTATTCATCCCTCTACTAGCACTATCTTGGGTTTTGCCTTGCTTTCTGAGTTATCAAAAAAATTTAGAAAAACCCATCTTAAAATAAAAGCAATCCAAAATTGCTGGAAGAAGAAGTTTAAACTTTTATGTGCTGGATTTTACTGTATCATGTGTCTTAATTTAGAAAATCACTAAACTCATTTTGCACAAATAAATAGCCTTGAAAATTTATAAAATGTCTTTATTTCAAATTGAATAGCCATTGATTCACTGTCAAGTACTCTTCTCTATTTTAGTCTGTAGACATTATGCATTTTTTATGCCTTCCTTTTTATGTTTGGTGATTTCATTTGGACATTTCACTGATTCTTTTCTTTTTTCCCTTATGTTGGTACTCATCTGCAACCCAGTTAAATTATTGTTAGATTCTGGAACAGCCCCTGTTCATTTTGCTTGTTGTGCTGAGTTTTTTATTAGTAGTTTAAGATGTGTTGTCTCTAGGCTTGGGATGGTCTCAGCAATTTTGTGATCACAAAGTCACAAAACTATTATTTAACATTTTTTGGACTATGTTGTAAAGCAATATGTGTAAATTTGTGTCACAAATTTTGTAGTTGGTCACCATTTTTACATCACTCTATTGTATATGTCACAAAATACAAAGCAAAAAATGATTTTTAAGGATGAAATATATGATAACATTTTGTGCAAGGCACAGGATTTAAAATTAGAGTGGTTTCAATTGCTGAACTTTATATACAACTAAAAATTATTAAAAGCTTTATCTGTCATTTTCTTACAATGATAGCTTTTATTGAACCACAGTTTGTTTTAGCTAATCATAGTAAAATACTAATCAAATAAATGGGTCATTATTTTAGGAATTAGGCCATTTTCTAATACACATGCTGCTCAAGTTGCAACATAACACAGTTTGATTTTGAAAAAATCAAATTACAAATGTTTATATATACAGCAGTAATAACTCAACAAATATTTAATACTTTTTCACACTGTAAGCTATCAAAATGAAGCTAAGAATATTATCTTTCTATTGGTGTTAAAATATTAATATATATACTATATAGAATATTAAAGTGAAAGCAATTTAAAAAAGCATATTTCAGATTTTATTATATTATTTTGATAATAAAATATAAGAGATTGCTTTAAGCTAAAAAAAGTTAATTTTTATTAATTAATGTATTCTTTTTTATTTAATGAAATTAAAGATAAGATTGAGAGCTTTATTTTAGCATTTTTTTTCAAAAAGCTCAATTATTTAGGATTTTATGGTAGTTTGAAGTCAGAATGTTTTTATTACTGTTTAGATTAATTTTAAGGTTCAAGTGAGCTTCAAACCTCAAATTAAGCATTCTTTAAATGAAATTCTTTAATATTTTATCATTTTAAAAATATGCAGAAGAGTTACAGTTAGGTGAATACATCATTTTAATTGATTTGCATTGATTACAAAGATGATATGATGTAATAATGATGCTTAGCTGCTTCACATGAATTACTTGTGCATAAAACCCAGGTATTTAATTAATTCTACAAACATAAATTCAAGTTTAAACTAGAGTAAAAGCTATCACACCATTTCTTTCAGAATGGTGTCATTTATCTTGGTCTATAAGAACTAAAGCACCAAAAACCTCTAATCCAAAAGACCTCATTCAAAGGCCACACTCTGATCAGAGCTACTCCATCATTAAGGCACATTTAAGAGATCTGACCTAATTACAGATTCAAAATAATACCATGTCTTCAGTTAAATTTACTTCTGCCATGTTACCCTTTTTTCCTTGGGAGCTTTAACAAAAAGAAAAAGAATTACAATGTTAGAAAAGGCATTCCTCTTTATTGCTGGTGATGATCTTGATACTTTCATCAAGCACTTCCTTACTCAAACTGAATTTGGGAGGTCTCAGTTCCTTCCAACTATTCAAAATCAAAAAAGCAATGAGTTTATTGAAAACTTAAAGGATCTCCTGAAATCTTCTCCCCAAAAGCATCTCCCAGCCTTGCAATCTCTGGTTACTTCCAGCTACTCTTTAAAAGAGCTTAATGATATTGGGTTTAATATAACCAAAAGTGAGTTTGAATACTCAAGAAAAATAAATAAAAATAAAAATGTAAGCTTAAACAAAAAAAGCCAAAAAAATAAGAACTATTCATTAAAAAAAGAAATAATCAAAAAATAATTAAAAAATTACTGGAAAATTCTTTTGAAACAAACCAGTTTACAAAAAAGTGCCTGAAAAAATTTATAAAGATATTGAAAAAGAAATGAGTGAATACTCAACTGCAATAAAATACTCTCTCTTAAAAACAAAAAAGAAATATATGAAAATATGAAAATAAAAAATGAAATTTCAGTTTTAATTTCTACTTACTATAAATTAATCCCTAAAAATATAATAAAAAGTAAAAAACAAACTGATATGTGCAATATTTGTAATTTAAAAAATTCACTAGAAAAAAAGAAGAAAGTATGTGAAAGTAAAAACTTACCATTACCAGAATCTATAGGCAATGACTTAAAGACTATTAAGCAGCACAAAGACTTTTATGTTCATCAAAATAGGGAATATAAAAAAGATATTAATGAATTAGATGATGAGTCTTGTGTTGTAGTTATAGATTATAAAGAAAACTTAAAGGTTGGAAGTGGTCCAATTGAGACCAATAATTGTTTTTATTCAAAAAAACCTATCTCATTATTAGGGTTTGCATTAGTTTTTAAAGAAAACAATAAAATTAAATATAAATATCATGATTTTTTGTCTCAATTATTATCACATGATTCTTTATTTTCAGGTGAATGTCTAATAAGTCTTCTTAAATTAGATAGATTTAAAAAAATATAAAATATAAAAGTGTGGACTTATAATAGAAATCATTTTTGATCATATGAATTTTTATATTACTTATTTAAAGAGGCACCTAAATATATTAAGGGTTCTATAAAATATAATTGTTTTGTTGAATGTCATGGAACAAGCATTGTTGATGGTCACTTTGGTGTAATATCAAAAATGTTAAAGGAAAAAGAAAATGAGCTTTATATTAGCAATATTAATGATCTTAAAAATATTTTTGAGAAAGAAGAAAAAAGAAAAGAATTATATAAATCAGTGCTATCAGGCTCAAATATTTCTCAAAAGTCATTCTTTTATATTTATGAAAGAAAAGTTAGGCATATAAAAAGAGAGCTTGAAGTTAAAAATCTGTGCATTAATCTTTCATATTTGATGAAAGATGGGAAGTTATATACTTCATCTCTAACATTTGAAAGTTTATCAGAATATTCTGAGATAATTTATCATTTGAAATCATGTGATGATACCAGAGAAACAAAAATATCAGAAGATGCTAATAATGTATTGGGGCAAGTTCATGAAGTAGGGCAGCTTACTAGAGGCTGAATTTTAAATAGAGTTATCAGTCTTTCAAAAACAACAACCTTTTTTCTGAAACAAACTAAGAATATTTATGATGAGCCAAAGATAGGGTAATAGCATTTATAGCTTTGGGGCTGCTATTACTCTCCCATGCAACTCATCATAAATATTTTTGGTTTGTAGTTTGTAGTAGCACTTAAGATATCTTCAGTAATACTACAATAGTTTTAAAATCTATGGTGACAAACAAAATGAATTCAGATTTAAGCAAAATTGAAATGAACCCAAATCTATTGTAAATCAATATAAATTCATTTTTTATCTCGTTTAAATCTGAGTTCATTTCGTTTAAATCTGTATTGTTTTTGCTTGTTGCCATAGCTTTTAAAACTACTGTATAAGTTGAAATTTTCAATTCAAAATTGATGACTTATTTTTTAAAAAATTCTCTAAGCCCAAGATCAATTAAAGTTTTGGGATTGATTGTATTTTAAGCTTTCTGAATAATTTGAATATGAATAATGTGATTAAGTTATAAAATAATAAATCTGGCGCCTAGGCACAACAAGAAAAATAATGACGCAAATGGATAAACATCTTTTAGCCAAAATTAATATTTTACATACTTATGATTGGACACAACACAAAACAAGATATGATTGTGCTTGGTAATACTGTAGATTCAGAACCTAAAGGTAAAAATGTGGGATTGTCAAACTGTTTTTGCATGAACTCACCAACTTACTAGAATACTTTTCATCATTTTTAATAAAAAAGTAAGTTTTTATGAGATGAAAATTACTCCATTAAGTTGGTGAGTTCACGCAAAAACAATTTGACAATCCCGCATTTTTACCTTTAGGTTCTGAATTTACAGTAGCACAATTCATGCTTATTTGCTTTACAATTTTAGAAGCAGGTTTCATAATGCAGCAGTTACAATTGTGACCTACCTCTTAAAGTCACAAAATAAACCAGTATGAATTGTGATGTGACTTGGAGGTCACAAAATGATTTGTGATCAACTGCTAAAGTCACAAAACCAATTGTGATAGGTGAAGCTTGGTGACAACTAGGGAAGGGACAGAAACAGCAATTGTGCAAACACAGTGTCACAAACCCATTTTTTTGGATGTTTTGGATTGGTTCACAAAACAATCCATGTGATTTTGTGTCACAACTTTTGGAGTAGGTCACAATTTGTGCCTCACTCCATTGTGTAGATCACAAAATATAAAAGGAAGGTGGGTTTAAAGGATGAAACAGATGATTTCATTTTGTGAAGGGGCACAGGATGTAAAAATAGAGGAAGTTCAGTTGTGAGACTTTATTTTTTAAATTGAATTTATTAAAGCTTTACCTTCTATTACCTCACAATGATAGATTTGATCGTACCACAGTTTGCTTTAGATAATTATATTAAAACACCAATCAAAATATTTATAAATATCTATTTCAATTGAAAGGAATAGCTTGCATACTTATGATTGGACACAACACAAAACCACATGAGATTGTGCTTGGTCACATCACAATTCATGCAGATTTGTTTTGTGACTTTTGGAGCAGGGCACAAAATGTGGCAGTTGAAATTTTGTACTGCTCCCTAAAAACACAAAACAAATCTGCATGAATTGTGATGTGACATGAAGGTCACAAAATGAATTGTGCTCAACTGACAAAGTCACAAAACCAATTGTGCCGATCAAAGCTTGGTCACAAAACCAATCGTGTAGATTTTGGTGCCCATCCCAACCCTAGTGACAACAGAAGTTGTGACAAATTTGGTGCCTGTCCCATCTCTAGTTATCGCACATTTGATCTATTTTTGTATTTCATTTGAGTGTTATTATATTTCTTGTTTGGCTTTTTGCTAGTCACTGAATACTTTAAATTATTTCCAGCCTGGAACTTACCCAAGTTGGGCTTCATTTAAGTTTGAGTTCATTTCATTTACAGATGACTCAATTCCGCTTATCCTCACAGCTTTGAAACTACTGTATGACTTTGAGAATAACGATAAAACTATAGCAGCACAGATTTCCTATGAAGGATGGGGTGGGCAAACTTTTTAATTTAAATTTGGAATACTTTATTCTGATTAAAAAACTGTTACCGTCCCAGCCAAAGTCTTGCTTCCCAGCGACAATCATACTTTATGCAAAGTGTGCTTACTTTTAGGGGTTGATACAATGTGTCATAAAAGAGGCTGACACATCATAAACATTCTTGGCCTGAATAGAAAACGTGCAAATTTGGTCAAAATAGGATTCGTCTCTTGTCGCACCCTATTCAAGTTTAGACCTATGACGTTTCTTACTAATCTAGCTGGGGGCTAAATAATCAAGACCTATATAAATTTATAAAACTAACTTGTATTTCAATTAAAAGTTGCAAAAACAAACCTGTCAAAAGCCCACTTATTCATAAGTTGTGATACAAAGCCATTTAAGGATATTTTATAGCCTTGTCCGCCACACCACGACCTTTTAAGTCCCCGAACCCCAAATTAGTTACATAATTCTGCTGCCGTCATCAAACAATCTTATAGTTACATCTGATACTAAATCAAGTATAGCAACTTACTCTTTTTTATAAAGAAATACCTATTTTCAGCGATCACTCACTATGGATTCCAGTAACAAAAAGCTATGCATGATCCCAGGTAAAATACTCTACCATAAATTTGCTTAGTTTTTCAGGCCCGATAGAATTTCATGAAGATGTTCTTAAAGCCATGAGCCATACTGCCACATCCCATGTGGATCCAAAATTCATTGAGGTTTTTGGCTCTTGCATAGAAATGCTTCGAAAGGTTTTTTTTACAAAAGACGCCCAGCCCTTTATCTTATCTGGATCTGGGGTAATGGGTTGGGATGCCATAGCAGTTAATTTACTTCAACCCAACGAAGAAGCTCTAGTTTTATCAACAGGCGTTTTCGGAGATAGATTTGTGGACAGGTAAACAGTCATTCACTTTGTTGTACTTATTCAATTTTTAGCATGGAAGCTTATGGTGCCAAAGTGACTAACTTAAAGGCTCCACTTGGTGGAAACCATGACCTGAAACAAGTCGAAGAAGAGCTCAAGAAAAAAGATTATAAAATGGTTACTATTACACAAGTTGATACCTCAACGGGAGTTCTTTCTAATGTTAAAGGACTGTCTCAATTGATCAAGAGCATTCTTCCCAAAGCATTGATTGTTGTTGATGGTGTCTGTGCAGCTGCAGCTGAAGAGCTTAGATTCGATGAATGGAATGTCGATGTTGTGCTTACTGCTTCTCAGAAGGCTATTGGTGTTCCACCTGGATTATGCATTATTGTGGCTTCAACTAATGCAATGGTAATAAGTTTTTCTTTAAAGCTGGCTAAAAATATAGAATTTATTTAAAGGGCGACAGCAAGCCGTTGCCAATTATTACCTCTCTTGGAACAAGTGGCTTCCAAGTTTGTAAAATTTTAAAAGTTGATATTAATATTCAGTTATGCAATCATATGAAGCTCGTAAACCAGCATATTTTGCGACTCCTGCCGTGCAACTTATCAATGCTCTACACGTTAGTCTATCTCAGCTGCTTGCACAAGGCATGGATAAAGGTTTTTCGTCTCATGTTACTGCCAGTAAAAATTTTAAAGACGCAGTTAAAAATATGGGGCTGAAATTGGTAAGTTTTGTGGTTTTCCTGCGTTTTTAAATTCCATCTAATTCTTTATTAGGTTACTCTTAATGAAGAGTGTGAAGCCCATACTATGACTACCATTTATTATCCCGAAGGTGTTTCTGGGCCAGAACTTCTACAAGCTATTGGACAGCGTGGAGTAATGGTAGCTGGTGGTCTACATCCATCAATGGCTACAAAATATTTCCGTGTTGGGTAAGCTTGCTGTGTTGTATGTTTTCTTATTTTATGCCAGACATATGGGGGTTAGTGTACGCGAAACTTCTCGTGGGCATGTTGAATCTACCCTAAATGCAATCAAGGGCGCGCTTGAACAGGTTGGGTTTAAATCCAAGGCATGATTTTTATATTGCTATGTATTAAATTATTTTTCAAGACGGGTTAGAATCGCTTCTTAGACGTGATTGGCTATTTAAATATTAAGCTTATTGCCTTTATCATTTCTAATTATTATTTAATTAGATGAGTTTTGTTCGCTACTCTAACCTTTAATAAACGCCCAAAAATCGGGCTTCAAATACAGTTACATTTGTAGTGTACTGGATCTGACCAAAATCATGATAGAAAGCCTAAATTGTGCTTTAAACCAGCCAACCATGTACATTTCAGCTCGGGTGTGTTGGATTTATTCATCTTAAATTTCACAGCAAGACCAAAATGTTTTAATGTTAGTTTTACTGTAAAAGTTAAATAACATGAACAATTTCCATTTAAAGTGTGCTAGAAAGCATTTTTTTAAAAAAAGATGCAGAAATTTAAGAGCCTAAATGAATAAAGTTGGCTATTGAATATAGCCTAAACTTTTTGCATGACTTAAAACGTAAGCTATCATGATTAAAGTATCTACTGATATCAAAAAGTCTTATAAGGAACTTTATAAGGGTAAATATAAACGAAACTCCTTGTAATCAATCAAGCAAGGTATTGTCAAAACAACAGGGTTGCCCTCCCAGCAAGGTTCCGCACAAGAGGTTCTGTGACCCCCAAACCAACTTTCCCATGATCTGTAGCCAAATGTGGAAGTCGACTCAAATTACTAAATCCAGCAACAAGAACCAGTGATGATCCCAGCTCGGTGTGCAGCTCAATTTAGCGCTTCACTCATTACAAGGATCACACCACCCCCTGTTCAATTCAACTGACTGATTGTCCCAATCCTGTTTCTCCTATAATGATCCACCACAACTATATAATTCCACTATCTCAATAAAGATAATTATCTAGTTTCTTATCATTTTCCCCATGTAATGCTGCTAAGGCATTATAGTTACAACATTATTCTAAACTTTAATTATATCCTAGAAAAAAGAACCATCATATAGATCATTACCTGAACAAGATCTAGAAGAATCTATAATTAATTGTTCTTTCAGGACAAACACTGAGATATAGGCTCCTGAGCCTATTGTATTAGAGTAGCTCTAATTAAGCAAACAGTCATCATCACCAACTAGTAGCCATACACTGGTTAGCTAGCCCTGCGTAGTGACCCAGATAGATAACTGACTCTACTTAATCAAGGAACTAAGCTGTACAGCCCGACAATAATAACAAAGATGCAGCAGAAGCCGCTAAGCAGACTTTATTTCAAATCCACCCCTCAAAAGTAAACCCCCTGTTGTATTGTGGAAATGACACAGGCAGCTGAGACAGACCTTAATGCCAGTCTATATGAATAAAGACAGATGTTTATCATTATGTTCCCCTTTAGACTTAAAAATGAAGAGCATACCATTTCTTTAATTTTTTATCCATCATCAACCTGATTAGTTTAGAGAAAAAGACAATACTGTTGTTATAGAGTATTATTTCCTGTTGTGCCCTGCCTCAGAGGGCAGGCTTTGTAATCAACTTTAATTTCAAATTCAAACATAAGTTAAATTGAGAATTTATTAGTAATTTTCAATCAAATAATTACCATGATTTTTGCTCCTTGCTTTGAGGTTGCTTTTTGCTTTTGTGTGCTTACGCACACTTTCAATTTACTTTTCTATATAACTTTTACTTTAAAAATAGGATTTTTTACTTTTATTTTCTGTTGCTTACACAACTGCTGTCTTCTCCGCCTGCAGTATGCAGATCTTGGCTGCAGTTTGCCAGCAGTATTCTCATACCACCATGTGTATCTCCTTTTTTTAAAACTCAACTATCAAGGGTCTCCTCTCCCTGCCTCAGAGGGCAGGCTTTGAATCAACTTTAATTTCAAATTCAAACATAAGTTAAATTGAGAATTTATTAGTAATTTTCAATCAAATAATTACCATGATTTTTGCTCCTTGCTTTGAGTTTGCTTTTTTGCTTTTTGTGCTTACGCACACTTTCAATTTACTTTTTTATATAATTTTACTTTAAAAATAGGATTTTTTACTTTTTATTTTCTGTTGCTTACACAACTGCTGTCTTCTCCGCCTGCAGTATGCAGATCTTGGCTGCAGTTTGCCAGCAGTATTCTCATACCACCATGTGTATCTCCTTTTTTAAAACTCAACTATCAATAAACTCTCTTTCATTAGCTGAAGATCTTTCCCAGGACCTGGTTTTTGTGCCTATATAAATAAAAACACTATAAGAGTAAGCCTTTAAGCTGAAATTCTAAGTGGGTTTTCCCAATCACTATTACAGCTTCTTACTTCAACCTTTTCATTTTCTTTTCTAATCTTCAATTTTAACTTTGAAATTTAATTAGGATCTTATCTCCCTTAAATTTAGGTTTATAGTAAATTACAAAATTGTTAGGTCTCAATTTGCTTTCAGGTTTATTAGAGTTTAAATATCTAGTATAATTAAGATAGAGATAGCTAGACAACAATCCATTAGCTTGTTATCATCATTTTTTAATTTTAGGAGTATTCTAACTAACTTTATGTTAAGATATTCTCACAGAAAATATTCTGATGTAGATATTCCTTTAGTTACCAAAAAATCTTTATTCAATACATTATTCTATGTAGTTTGTTTGGGTTTAGTTAACTCAATGACACATTTTGTGTCTAATCATAAGTTTTTAGCAGGCCTCTTAAAAGTACTTTTGCAAACTGTACCCACTTTTCTTTACCTTTTAAACCTAAATTTTGAATGCTTTGCACAGTATAGTATATAATCTTGCACCCTATTGGGCAAGACCTTACATTTCATTATAATATAATATAGATACAACTATGAGCCTTTATCCAGAAGTGAGAATAATTTCACATTGTCTTGGGGCTGCAGTCTCTTCAGAATACTTGCATATGATGCCAACAACACATTTTCTGAGCTGCAAATTAATTCAAAGTCACAGGCTCTTCTGTTTTTTTCTAATGTTATAGTACTTAGTGTCAAGTTTATACTTCTGGGAAGTATAATAAACAAAAAAAGGGAAAGCTTTAGAAAAGAGAATGATACTTTATTGAATATGAATATAGAATAATATATAGTATCATGATAAGCCACATACTGTCCATGTACGTCATCAGGGTCATGGGGCTTATCTGAGTAATGTTTCTCTTGAGTCACGAGGCTTAATCAAGTTGTGTTCCATTTAGGACTTGGATTGAGTTATCCCCATCATAGATGGTTGACTGATAATGATGCCATCAGTTTAATGGCTGGTCAGTGAATCATTTGGTGAGCCATTCAGTGATCTACTTGGGGTGTTAATTCCCAAAGAGAAAGTAATCAAGAATGTTGCAACATCTCCCCCTGGGGTGCTGGAAGGCAGAGCCTTGGGGATTTTCTTAAAAGTGTTGGGGACATGTGCCTGGTATTGATCCAGTTTGGAGTTGGGAACAGAGAGCCTGGAGGTTTTTTTGTGCTGTTCTTGCTTTGCACAGGTGGAGGCAGTTGTGGTGCATACATTTTAATTCAGTCCGAGCCTTCAATTTCTTTGATGAGGTAGGTGTTGTTGGGCTTGACTTCCATTACAATGCCTGGAACACACAGTCCTGGGTCCAACTTGTGTTGGTTGTGGTTGACAACCCAGATTTTGTCTCCATTTGGAATTTTTCTTGTTACAATGGGATTGTTTTCCTTTTCAGCCCTTTGGTGTTTCATTTCTTCTTGGTCCTTTCTGGCTTGTAGTATGTTGGGGCACTGTCATCTGGCACCTTTTTGGGCAGAGGTAACCGTGGTCCTGCATATGTACTAACGAGAGTGGGCTTTTGTCCATAGACAAGTTCACAAGGGCTTTTGCCTGTATTGTGATTAACTCTTGTTTGGGCAGACCATAAGCGCAGTTGGGGAGCATGTTGGCCCAGACCTTTGAATTGTTAGCAGATAACTTACTGAGGGCTTCTACAAGCGCGTGGTTTAGTTGTTCTACATGTCCATTTGCTTGAGGGTGATATGAGCTGGTAGTGATATGTTTTATACCATCCTTGGCAAGATAGATATTGGTGTCAATGACCTTAAGTTCAGTGCCTTCATCTGTGATTAGAAGGTCAGGTTTGCTGAACTTGGCTATGATTTCTTTTCTAATGAATTGTCTCACATTGTTGCCCTTGTGTTCTTTAGTGGCTTTCCCTACAGGCCATCTGGTTGCATAGTCAATAGCTGTGATGATGTACTTCTTGCCCTTGTTTTTTCCAGGCATTGGTTTCACAATATCCAGTGACCACACCTTGAAAGGTTGTGTGATAGATACAGGTACTACTGACTTGGGTGGTGTTTTGGTTCAGGCGTACTTCTCACAGACTTTGCATTGCTCCAGTATCTTTCTGATATCATCTAGCATGTTGGGCCACCAGTAGCGTGTCTTGAGGTATTCATGCAAGTTTCTGCTGCAGGTGTGTCCAAGGTCTGGTGATATTGGAGGATTGTGTCAATCTTTTGAGTTGACGGGACGTAGGGTACAGTGTCATCATTTGGAAGTATTTGGTGTAGCGTATCATATACGTTTTTGAAAAGATGTTTGTTTTTAAGGATCTTCTCTTGAATTTACATTGGTGTTCCAGATGAGAACCCTTCCTGGAGATTCTCCATGATTAACATGGGCCAGTCAGGGTTGCCATCAGCGCAGAATACATGTTTGCTGTATAGCCTTGATAGGGCATCTGCAGTAAGCATTTTTTTGCCTGTCTTATATTTGATTTGCATGGGGTATCTCTGTATGAGACTCATTCATTTGGCTTGTCTCCTTGACAAGTGTTGTTGCATTTTGAAGAATATCAGCAACTTGTGGTTGGTGAGTACCTTGAACGCTTGGGCTTCTTTCAGGTAGCATTGCCACTTCATGAGGCAGTGTATGATGGCTACCAACTTCTTGTCATGTATGGGATATCTTTGTTTGCCGTCATATATCTTCCTTGATTCATATGCCACAGAAAGAAAGTTTTTTTTCTGCCGTTTGGATACAGAGTACTCCTCCTATGATATAATCAGAAGCATCAGTTTCTAGATCATAAATTTCCTCATGATTCAGGTATTGGAGGATAGAGATGATGACCATGTGTTCCTTCAGTTGGAGGAAGTGTTAATCATGTAGTGGTGTCCAGACAAACTTGGTTGTTTTGCCCATGATGACAGACAGGGGAGCTATTAGGACACCCCAATCAGGGATAAACCTTATCACGTAGGCTATCATTCCAAGGAAAGTACGGAGTTTGCTCTTATTCCTTGGGGCTGGAATCTCTGTTATAGTGTGTATTTTGTCTGGATCTGGTTTGATACCGTCCTTACTGATGATATGGCCAAGTAATGAAAGTTCTGTCAAGAAGAATTCACACTTTGACGGGTTTGCAACCAGTTAGTTTTCTTCAAGGGTGCAGAAGACCAGGCAGACGTCTTCCTAGTGTTTTTTCAGGTTGGGATTGTTAATTATGATGCTGTCCAGGTAGATGATTGCTTGTTTTCAATGTGTTCCTTAAAAACTTTATTCATGAAGATCAAAAAGATACAGGGAGTGTTTGTCATGCCAAATTTGAGAACAACACATTCAAAGGATCTGTATTTAGTTCTAAATGCGGTCTTTGAGATGTCTTCAGGTTTCATGTAAATTTGGTGGTAACCTGTTGTCAAATCAATTTTTGTGAAGATTTGGGACCCCTCCAGGGTGTCAATTAGGGGTGGGAAATACCTGTTCTTAATTGTGACTTCATTGAGTGCTCTGTATTTGGTGGCCAGGCAGAGTTATCTATCTTTTTTTCCACAAAGAAGACAGCAGCACCAAAAGGCAATTTTGATGGTTGTATCAGCCCTTTTTTGAGTGCTTTGTCAAGGTAAGCCTTTAGGGCATCATATTCTTACAGTGTGAGGCAGTAGATAGGTTGTGCTTTAGGTACACTCCCTTTGAGGTCTATTTTGTGTTGGATGCTGCAGTCAGAAGGTAGTCCTGGAAGTGTTTCTTGGAAAACAGTGGAAAACTTGTTAACTAGCTGGTCTCAGATGGGGCTCTTTTCATGTTGAGTCTCTGTATTCTTAAAGTGGATGACCTTGTATGTGCAGGTACTCCAATTGATCTTGCTAGGGTCGGTTTCCTCTTCTGTTTCCATGCTTTTTACAAATACATGGTCCCTCATATGCGTATCAAGTGAGAAAGATAAACATGATGGTGTACTTCTTCTCTTTGAATGGTGAGAGTAGCACTGTCCCAGTCAATGTGAGGCTTGATCTTTCTCATCCAGTCCAGGCCAAGTATAACATCATACTTGGGGATTGGTATGATTGGGCCGCTGAGTGTGGTTTGTACTGTTGATAACAGTCTGCAGGCTTTGAGAGTGTTGTATTGTTCAATGTGTACAAGGACATTGTCATAGATAACAAAACCTGCGGGAACATTTTGTCCTTCTTTGTAGTCTCTCTAGCTGTTAGGGAGTATCATTGCTTGTGTCTTTTTCTTAGGAGGAATTTTTTCTTTGAGTTGGGTAGGTATGAATAACCTACCTGTGCTACCACTGCCGAGTTTATACTTCTGGCAAGTATAATAAACAGAAAAGGGAAATATTTAAGAAGAAAATGATACTTTATTGAATATTAATATAGAATAATATATAGTATCATGATAAGCCACATACTGTCCATGTACGTCATGGGGGTCATGGAGCTTATCTGAGTAATGTTTCTCTTGAGTCATGAGGCTTAATCAAGTTGTGTTTCATTTAGGACCTGGATTGAGTTATCCCCATCATAGATGGTTGACTGATAAGGGTACCACCAGTTTAATGGCTGGTTGGTGAATCATTTGGTGAGCCATTCAGTGATCTACTTGGGGCGTTAATTCTCTGAGAGAGAGTAATCAAAGATGTTGCAACATTAGGATATTGACTTGGTGGATGATAAAATACCTCAGTTGGGGAATTTCTGATAGTGTTTGTGTTGGCACATGATCTTTTTTGCTGGATGTGTTTTTGTTGCTTTGTTGTCAAATGTGCAGGGACTCTGTTTGTCAGGATTTCTGGATATTGACTAATTAACAGATTCAACAAAATAACACGGGCTAACAGTTAATTACTCTAAGTAACACAGGCCAGTGGTTAATCACTCTTAGAAATGGTTTCAACCAAATAATGTGGGTCACAGGTTGGTAGAATCAATGAGTCAACAACCAAACCATGTCCTGGCATTAACATTTCATGCATTGCAATTAATTAATGAAACATGCAATTACTGCTCATTAATTAGTCTACCTCAACAACCACCTCAAACATGCTTCTCATAATAACTAATATTCTAAACTCTAATGAAATCCTAGAAAAAGAGGGCTGTCATAAGAACTGTCATCTGCATTACATCTAGAAGAGTCCAAAATGAACCGGGCCGTCAGGCCAAACACTCTAAGATAAAAAGGCTTGAGCCTATTTTATTAGGATAGCTCTGATTAAGTGAAATAATTATCTCCGTGAACTAGTAGCCAAACGCTGGCTAGCTAGCCCTGAAAGTGGCCCAGGTAGACAGAAAAGATGCCAATCTGTGAAAGATGTCAAGTTAACCTTACATTAAAACCATCCCAAAAAGGATGGGCCTCCTGCTGTGCTGACCTAATGATACTTCAGTCTCTTTTAGCATTGTGAGCTAACTCGGATAAAACACAGGCAGGTGGGCCTTCTTACAGCCAGTCTATTAGAATAAAAGACTGATGATTTCTTATTGACTTGATGATTGATCCAAGCCCTATTTCCTTAATGTGATACTCTTTTATGCTTTATTAGTGGAGAGCAAAAGATGATACTGTTGTCATACAGTATTAATTCCTGTGTTTAAAATATAGAGACACAACTTAGGAACCTAAATCTGGAAGTAGAAAGAACTGTCCCAATTCCTTTGGTCTTGGGCCCTGTCAGACTTGCTACTTCTGATGACAACAAAATATTCTGGGCCAAAGGTTACGCCAAAGTCACATGTTCTCTGTACTTTTCTAATGTTAAAAGACTTAGGTTATCAGCTGACAGATGATAAAATACCATAGTCTGCAATTTTCTGACACTGTTGATTGATTCTCTGGGCTCTGTAAGTTTGGTGCTCTCTGCTAGGTGCACCTGTTTTTTTCTGGTTGAGTAATATCTTTCATTAAAGCCAATAAAAATTATCTTTACTATTCTTTAATATTTTTTGGATTTTGAACTTTTTAGATTATCTTGGATATTGAATTGATCACATCTACTACTGTATTACCTGTTTTGTGTGCTGTATTTTTATATCTGGATAAATTGAACTCCTATGTGTTATTTTTATCAACTTTAATAGCCCTTAGATTTTGTAAAGTTTTTACACTTAAACAGTAAGCTGAGAAAATCCATGTCCAATATTTCTTTCAGATCACATTTGTTAATTTAGACAGATCAGCATTAAGGTAGTTTGTGATGAAATTTGTTGTAGTTTTGATTTTGTGCACTGTTGATTTGCTATTGCTCTGATTTTATGGATGTACTTTGTATTATAGTGCACAGCTTGTGTGCCCAGCTTAAAACATAGTAAACATAATAGAAAACTGGATTTTGTGTTGTTTTTATATTAAAATCTTGAAGTTACTGTGTGGCTTTGATGTGTTGAGTGTCTGATATAAAAGTTGTGTATTTGATTTGGTTCACTCATTAAATACTGTTTTTCATTAATTTGGATTAAATTATGTGTTTAATATTATGTTTGCTCTGATCTGACTTTGGTTTGTCTATTTTAACAGCTCTGAAAAACACAGTATTGATTTGGCCTTGACTTGATAAAGCATCATTCATAAGCATAGTTAATTTTAAAGCATTAATTTAGAATTTTTACTGATTGAAGAGGACAGCTTTTTCAGGGCGGCTTTTTAAAAGTGTGATCAACTGTTTCATCAATTTGGATAGGTTAAATTAAAAGCCTTTCAACTTACCAGACCTATTTACCCCAATTTAGCAAACAAACTTATTGAAAAATTTGATAAAATGTTTTTTCTGGACTTCTAAAAGCCTCACAAGGTTTTTTCAGCAGCCACATGGGAATCATTAAGCCAAATAAGGACTTACTTTAAAAAGGAAATCTAATTTTTATTATGTCAAAACAGTGGTATTTTTATGTGCAAGCTTTTTTATATTCCCAAGAACCTATTTTTGGAATGTTGGACCTTTTCCTATTTCGAATTCAATATCTTAATATGCAAACTGACTCAATAACTATTTCTTCTAACGCATCCCGGCCGGGATACTTAAAAGTACAGTTTTTCCAAAAGACATTGATGTCTTGGGAAATGGGTGTAGATGGCGTCAGCATCTGATATTTGAAGATTTTTAATAAGCCATTGTTTTTAGGTATTTAAACGTGACTTTATTGGGTCCAGCAAAATGTTTTTATAGTAGCTTACAGCATTCTACTTTTTAAACGCTTTTTTAACAGTAAAAGCAAAAGGTATTTTGGTTTGGTTGCCAATTTGTGTAAACTCGAGATTTGGTTTTCTATTAGGTACACTTAGAAAAGTTAAACAAGGCTATAATGATGGAATATCCCTAGCATCGGTATAGATCACGGATTCGCAAATGTATCATATATTGTAAATGTTTCTATTACATGATAAAAAATGATTATGTATTGGTGTAAAACAGAACCTATTGCATTATAAGACATGATTTAATTCGTAAAATTGTCTTGGCAGTAGTAAATTGAAAGGATGTTAGATTTAATTTTGATTTTGAAGAATATAGAGCTTTAACTAAGAAAGGGAAATATTAAAGCTACTTATTCCACAAACGCATATTGTCTTTAAACGAACTCAACTTCAACATGCTTTTCTACGTGTAAACAATTTTTTGGAAGCCTTTCAAAAATAAATTACATATTTTAATCAGGCAAGTCTAAGCCTTTTGCAATTAAAGCAAGAAAAAGCACTTGAGCAAAGTCTTTATACCAAATACGTTTCTAGTAGCTATTGTCCGATAATTAATAGTCTACTAATTTAGAGAGCCTTGCATGCTATTTTTAATGGTCTGCTAAGATCATATAATCATAATAGATTTAGAAATGAAGTCCTTGTGGCTCCTGACTAATTGTTGTAAACTCACCCACCTCAACCGTGTATACATCATTATTCAGCTGGCTGGTACAATTAGGGCACCGGGAAGCTTTCTTTGAAATTTTTGTAACACAGTATGGACACTCTTTCTCCATAAGTCTTTTCTCTCTCTCCTTCTTTTCTTTTAAACTCCGCTGGCGAAAAAAGAGGATCGTCCGAGTCACTAGTTGAATTTGTTTAAAAAAAAGCTCGAAGTAATGACACCAGTAAAGGGCTTACTTCGGACGAAAAGAACCAAAGTGATTCCAAGGAAAAAAAAGTTAATTGCTTTCTAAAAATTAAATACATTCCCCTCGGGTTGAGCTTACCTGCAGGAACTTCCCATAGGGCAGAATCGATGCACCGTTCAATTCTGCTTCTTTGATAGTGTTATATTTCGCGTTAACATCTTTTCCGCTTTTTAATATCAGAAAAAAGTTGGAAGCATTAGGCCTGCCTGAATAACATGGGTGCATTAATGAAATATCACTAGAAAAAAGTACCAAGAAGGGTTGAGAAGATGGGTACGACTAAATCCATAACAAATGAGTTCATGATATCGGAAAAGGATTGACCAGCGGCCATGGATAGAGAATCATCGATTATATCACCATTCTCAATATAATCTTTAAACTCTTGCCAAAAGTTGGAAATGGTTGAAACCCCTGCCTTCAACTCTTCACCAAACTTCTTAACTTCTTCAGTGTTTAATCGAACATGACGGTCATTTCTGGAATAGGTTTCTCCGGGAAGCTTCTCACTTAAACTTAAACTAGATAGGTTTTTGTTCTTCTCTGAAAGGTTATCAACAAGATCGGAAAGTCGAGACGGGTGAAAAGGTACTTCATCATTAATTGGGCTCATTTGAAATATACAAAAAAATAAAAAGGGACTACTCTATATGTACGATTTGATAGAAGGCTCGGAATTGGTGGATTGATGAGCCACTTGGCGAGCAAAATAAAACCCGTACAACGTCATCAAAATTAGGAGCAGGATGACATCCTGTCAATTAGTTTTCCGATAACTGATTTTTCATCTCTTTGATCCAACTAAAAAATATCTCCATAATAAAAATTTTCAGCTTTGCAACACCAAAAAACTCCAATGAAAACTTTAATTTAAATCAGCTTCTATAAGCTTACTATTTGAAAGCCTTTATTGAATCATTTTCATTTCTTGTTAGTGAATTAATTGAACTAGCTTCAAAAAGGTAAAAGTTTAAAAATGCTGCTAAATACAAAGGATAAGATAAAAATTAAAAAATTAATTTTTTAAAAGGTTTATTATTCTATTCAGAGCCTTAGAAACTAAATAGGGTGCTAGGGATCCAAGTACTGTGTGGCAGGTCAACAAGCTCGGGCTAGGCCACAGGCTGGAGAGCAAGGCCCATTACAGGATTTGAGTTAACTTGATAGCATAAGACAGGAATCTTTCCCACAAGGACCAAGTGTCAGTATCTGGAACCATTGAGTCCACCAAGCCTGTGAGGGAAACATATAACACTCTGAAAGGCTGGGTTGATGTGGCTTTGCTAGCAGCAACAGAAACTTGTGAGTGACCAGACTTTGAGGTGAGTGATAGGATTATTAGTACAATGTAGGCTGCCAGATAATTGTACTTGTCTCTGAACAGCATAATTTGAATAGTGTACCAAATTTCTTTTCTATTCACTTGTTCTGGTTTTCTGGTCCGGGCTAACTATCTGCCAAAAAGTTATTTTTAAAGTTGAACTGTTGATAGACTGGATTTGGAAAATATTTAGTGAAAGGCACATGCCCAGAGGGTGAGCCAGGGAGACAAACTAACTTGGGCCAAGTTTCCACAGCAAGATCAGTGAATGTGATAACAGGGGCAATAGACAATGTCAGTTCTGAATAAAAATGGTACAAAACTAGAATTAAATAAGGCAGAATCTGGTTAAACCAAAGTTTTATCCACTTTATTATCAGAATGACAACAAAGACTGGCACTGATTTGATGATATACAAATGCTTTTTTACCAGGATTTATTTTCTGGACAAAAAATATGATATTTGAGCAGTCTGTCATCAGAAAACTGAAAGAGGTGGGGTGAAATCAGGCCCAGGCAGACAAAACATTGGCTGGCTCTGAAAAACACATGTCAGAATCTTCTTAATTGCAAACTTATTCCCAAATCCAGGTTGGCTGATGAAATAGAGTTTGATATCAGATACTTGGTTCAATATCAGATGCCTGCTATTAATAAGTTCTCTAGGGGGTTTGGTCAAGGACTTTAATGAGTGGGCTGTCACTTTAGCGTGAGTGCAGGGACTACATGACGCTTAATTGGATTTGGTCTTGATTGATATTAGCAAAAATTACCACTGGTTGCAAGTGTTACAACATCTTTGATTACTCCATCTTGAGAAAGTAATTTACTGAGTGATTTTCTGACTAATCATTAAGTTGGTAGCACTCTTATTAATTGCCTATCTAATACAGGGATCAAACCTCTTGATTCCTAAGCAGAACACTACTTGGACAAGCCACATGACTGTCATGATAGTATATAATACTGTTGTAACTGTGCTGTTTTAGCAGAGTTATACGGGGAAAAATATTTAGAAGATAGATAATAATCTTTATTGAGAGATAATAATTATATAGTTCATGTGAATCAAGGATAGTAGGAACAAGATTGGTGATTACACGGCTGAATGGAAGAAGGGGGTGGCTTGATCCTGATAATGAGTCAAGCGCAAAATTGAGGTATCCACCATGAAGGATTATCATCTGTTCATGTTGTTGGATTTGGTAATTTGAGTTGACTTCCTAGTCTGGCTTCGGGTGACCGGATAATCAGATTGCGGGTCACAAACCCGCTTGGTTGGAACCTTGCTGGCAGGTCAAGCCTGCGGTTTTGACAATACTCTAAACTCATACCAATTAAGTATTGTTTCCTTCTTAATTTTTCTCATTATATTGTTTTATATACTTCCAAAAAGTATATACTTGACAGTGGTAGCACAGATAAGTTATTCACACCTACACAACTTAAAGGAAAAATTTCTTCAAAGAAAAGAACCCAGCAGATGACACTCCCCACCAGCTGAAAAAGATGTGAAGAAGGTCAGGGCGTTCTCACAGAATATACTGTCTTTAACAATATTCTTGTACTGATCAAGCAATAAGCTTTCTCAGCACGCAAGGAGTCCTGAACCCGCCTCCAAGCCCTGAAGTACACAAAATGCCCAAAATTGTATTTCAACATCTTTGCTCAGCAGAGATTAACCATTATCAGGACTATACTGTGAAAACACCAACCTCTGGATTCAAAACACACAAAACAAATCTCACACAAGTTGGATACCCCCAAAATCTGAGCAAGTGAAATTGCCTTACAAGCTACCAGGGCTGCCTCCTGCTTTATGAGAAACTGTTTCAAACATCATCCTGATTATAATGAAGACTTGGAAAAGTTCAAAGCCGCCTTCCTGGAGAAATTTGCCAGAAAAGACTCTGACGTGATGATCATGACAGAACTCAGAACCTTTAAAATGACAGAAATCATTGAGGAGTGCATTGCAGCATACAAAGACATAAATTATTGAGCTCCTGACACCATCAATTTTCATGAGACCAAAACAATTTTGGACTTCTACAATGGTCTTTTCCCACACATAAGATGTCAGTTTGATATGAGCCACTGCAAGAACCTCCAGTATGTATTCTTGGAAGGAAAACAAGCTGCTCAGAAATCTGACAACCTGCATGCAGCCAACAAATAGAAAGAGAGCTCCTCATCCAAGAAGGATACTTGATTCAACCAACAACCTAATTGAGGCAATAACCCTCAACCTTGGGGCAGAAATTTTATAGCTCAGGTGAACCAGATGAGTACTGACAACACACTCAAAGAGGAAAAAGCTAATGAGAGTGCTTAGGTAAGCTGCCTTTTCTCACTTTGCAAGACTTTTACAGGGAACAAGATGTAGATTCAATCACCATGATCCAAGTACCCTCCAACAATTTCATACTGTTTGCCGCCCAAACAGGAAATAACCCCCTCACTTATCCTTTCTGTTTTTGCAGATATCAGGGCACAGCACTATTTGACACTGGAGCAGACCAATCTCTTATTGACAAAAAATTTGCCAAACTCATAAGCTAACTACAACCAAGAGCAAAATTAAGAGATTTATCATGGCAGACAATATAAGCACTTTAGTCATCAAGGAGGCAAAATCTTTCCTGGTACAAATAGGGGATGCTCAAACAACTCTTGGTGGCCCTATCTTTCCAATACCCAAATTTAACATTATACTTGGTTTAGATTGAATGAGAAAGACAAAGCCTCACATTGACTGGGATAGTGCTATTCTCACCATGCAACAAGGAGAAGTACATCATTATGTGTACCTAACTCATTTTGATACCTTTATGAGAGATCACATGTTTGTAAAGATTACATAAACATAATAGGGAAAGTACGCTAGTAAGATTGACTGGAATACCTGCATATATGAGATCATTCATTTCAAAAAAGTAAAAGTCTCGCTCAAACAGGACCCAATACATCAACAACTTGTTCAAGAGTTCCCTTCTGTATTCCAGGAGGAACTGCCAGGACTATCACTGATAGGAGCATTCAACATGAAATCAACCTCAAAGGAAGTGTACCAAAAACATGCCCCATTTATTGCTTAACACAACAACAAGACAACACACTAAATGCTTACCTGGATGAAGCCCTAGAAAAGGGGCTCATTTGACCATCAAAGTCTCTCTTTGGTGCAGCAGCCTTTTTGTAGCCAAGAAAGATAAAAAGCTACACCTTGTGGCAACTGCGCCCATGTCAAAAGTGGCCATGTTGACACTTTGTTGACATGGCCACTGTTGAATCAAAATCTTAAACTTACTATGTTTTTTTGCTAGTTGCGCTAGCTTAATTCCCATTTTTTAAAGCGCTCAGGGGTGCAAACCCAGAAAATAAAATAAAATCATGGCCATTTCAACACAATTTAATAATAAGCTTAATCAAGAACTCAATTCAAACCAAATTTCCCTTTACATTTACTAGTTAAAATTTATTTATTTATCAATTTGTTTTCCCAATGTAAAACTGTCAGTGTCAACACTTTTTAAGCCTAACTTATTTTTAATAGCAAAACTGAAACATCTATAATAAATAAATTAATTGTGCATTCAAAAATATTTTATTAAATTAATATAATGAAATAGGTATTACACATATAGCAGATTGTTGAAATGCTCATATTATAAATTTATCTGTGGCATGTATTCTGTCTTTAATATAATAAATGGATTGATGGCTAACAGCAATCCCATAATTTAAGCATTATTTACTATGTAATTTACTATAGAATTTATTATTCATAGTAATATTGACAATCAGAAATATTGTCTATTTGCTTGTGATCATCCACTGGGGTGAATTTAAGAAAATTAAAGTGACACAGTTAAGCCTAAATTACTATACCACCTCCTATTGAGGATGTTGTAAGTGATAAATTTGACACTTTACCTTTTTCATATCTACTGTCAGGGATCCAGTCTTGGGCGGGCGGCCTGTTGGTTTCAGGGATCACTTGGGCCAGGTTTTTTGCGGGTAAAGCCCACCACAAGAGAGATGACTTAAAAAGGTAGGAGAAGGACTTTCCCACCCAAGACCATGGGCTGGCGGCCGGGATTATAGTGTCAATTACCCCTGTGAGGGTGATGTACAAAATTCCAAACAGCTTGTCAGTGTAATCAGTTGAGAGGTTGGATGAGAAGGCAGGCATAGGCTTGGGGGTCACAGGTGGTTCCATGGGGAGCTTGTAGACAGGCAGGTAGTTGAATTTACCTCTAAACAACTTTGGTGTTGAGAATATACAGGGTCTTTGACGGTTGTATCTAACTGCAGATTGTATACGGGCCAAAGGATCTAGTTTGAGGCTCTTTTCTGGGGTGTAATCCTTATATTTGGGCCTCAGGGGGTAATCAGTGAAGTGAACAGGCCCAAAGGGTGCACCAGGAGGACAGAACACAGCAGGCAGAGGGTCAGGAGGGCCAGAGGATCTCAAACTGAATTGGTAGATGGCAAATACAAAATAAGGCAGTAGCTGGGTAAGCCAAAATAACATAACCTTTATTCAAGAATGGCAATAAGTTTGGAGCGCAGGGTCCTTTGATCTATATAGCACCCCACTTCCAAACTTAATATTTTCCATGGGGGGTTTATTAGGGCATTGGAAAAAGCAGGCCTGGGGTTTCAGGGTGCTCTGGTTCAAAGGCAGCAAAAGGGCACCCAGGCCAGGAGTTCTTTCATTGGTCATATATCTTGAATTGGCTACTTGATTATCTTGCCCAAGATTTGTGGTCATAGGTTGGGCTGCAGGCCCGTGCATCCTTCTGGGTATGGCTCTTGATTGGCCACCACTGTAGACTTCAAGCTCATGAAGCTAATGGTTGAAATTTTGTTGCCTCCATTAGGCGCCTTGATTACTCCTCCATTTGGTGCACTGATGTCTTTGGTTTGGCTTGCTTTACCATTCAGACCATCATTCTTGGCTTCAGCTTGCGGTGGCTTGACCTCAGGAAAACGTGGGCAGGCAGCCCCTTGTTCCATAGGGCTGGCAGCCTGCAGTATTTGAGTCAGGGTTCAAATCCCAACCTTGAGCCCTTGTTTCAAGGGTAAAAGAATTTTCAATCCTGACATCTACCAACAACTTCTTAACAACTTTTTATAAATGCAGTGGTAAGATATTGACAAGGAGAAAGTTTTGAGAAAGCTTCAAATATGGATTTAGAGAAGAAAAGAAGTATATTTATTGGATAATACTTTAGACTTATATAGCTTGTGCTGTGACAGGGGCTTAAATTGGATAAATATAAGGGAGGTCATGTGTGAGTCAGATTTGGGCTGCTGAATACCTGGACAATTCATGTGATATTGGCTTATTGCCATTTCCAGAATGTCAAACTGAATATTAGATTGGCGCCAAACCAGGCAATGTCTGGATGTTATGTGTGTTGGCAACGGCCAGAATACTAGTACATCCAGCTCCTCAACACACCCCTCTCTTAAGGGGTTACTCTGGTAGATCAGGAGGGGCTTTGTCTTGACAGCTGCTGCCTGATGATCCTGGAGTTTTTTCTAGTAGCTACTGGCCAAGCCAAGTGTTCCCCTTTGCTGAGGCAAAGGCAGAATTTGTGATAATTTTTTGATGATAGGGTCCTTGGTGCCTTGGAAATTGAATAGGTAGGTATTTCTGTCTGGTCTGTATTTGACAATCCTTCCTGGTCCTCTGTGTACTGAATCCAATTTATTTCTTTTTCCAGCAAGAATCCAAACATGGGAGTTGATTGGGAGTGGTTTCTCTGTGAAGATTACCTTTTGTGCTTTGAGTCTCTTGCTCTCTACTATCTTGGCTGACCCATATGTGCTTTAGTGCTGGGACTTGTTCCGCCGTGGGGGGTTTCCCTGAGGGAATCTTCACATAGGATTGGCTATTGTGGGTGGCTATCTCTGGTTTGTATCCATATTTTAATTAAAATGATGATTATCCTGTCCCTTGGTTAGTGCACATCCAAGATACTAATGATACATGTGTTGCTCTGGGAGTATGGGGGCAACTCATTTCTGTAATAGGGCGCGGAGTACTTGGCTTGAATACTGTCATATGTGAGGATATGATTAGTATTGTGGCAGAAGAAAATATAGGAAGAGGAATTGATAATTACTTTTGAAAATTGGCTTCTGATCACGCAGAAGCACTTTTAATAAGTCAAAAAGTATTTTATTATTATTAGGGGAAAAGTATGTATACCCTCTTGAGGAGTGTCTTCCTGAGCTGTTAGCAATATCTTCTAGGACATTCCACCACACTCTTATTTTGGATAATTAGTGATCTAGGTTTGGCTGTTTCAAACACGCCAACCAATGAGATTTAATTAATTCACCCAGCACAGGTGGTCCTTGCTGGTGTGGGGGTTTGGTATATTTTGGGGTCATTCATCCTGCTTAATTTGTGTCCACACGTTGGCTGCTTAGAAATACAGTCAAATTAGGAAATCTGAGATTATGGGGAATTGAACCCAGCGTTTCGGCGCTCAATGTTAAAGTAAGGCAGTGCTGCAGCGCCTGCAATAATTTTCAGTTGGCGCTTGACGTAAAAGTAGTTTGGCGCTTTGGCGCCTAATCCAGTTGCTAGGTGGTGCCACAGCGCTTGTGTATTTTTAAAGTGCCTCAGCAGCACTTATCATTGGCTAGTTTAAGGCTCAGGTCAGCAGATTACTGTTGATCTAATATGCATATAATTTATAATACCAACTTATGTTATTTGGTAGCTGCAATTCATATCCACAAGCTCTGTCATAATTAGCATCATTGCTTGGTCAAAATTACCAACATATCCCCCACTTGACCAAGCACTACTTCCTTTCTTTCCAAGATAAATCCTACTAATAACAACAGCAACAATGCAAAAATGTGCGCCAAGCATACAACACTATTATGGCAACCATGGGTGATATGGAGAGCAATGCCTTCCGTAAGATGCCCTGCTCTGTGAGGATTGCCTTCCTCAACCGTCTTTGCTCCAGCAAGGATCAATTCTGCAAGCAGGACTGTGCCACCACTGTGGACGGCTCCATCCTTAATTCCATTCCCAGTTCTGATGCTGATGATCTCTTTGAGGAGGATTCCATATTTGACAAGACTCCTCCTGCCCCCAGCACGCCTCTTCTTGTCTGTCCTTCTGGCGCTTTGCGCCCATTTATGCAGCTCTTGCCTTCCTATGGTGAGCCTCCAGCCATCCCCTCATCAATACTTTGTGCTTGTTGCAACTTGGACAAGGTCCCCATGGATTATCCCAATCTGTTGAGCAAGTTCAGTGTTTGTCATCACAAGGGGACTATGTACAGCTTTGTGCAGGCAATGCACTCCAACAAGGACTCCATGACCCCCATCTGTGCCAGGGAGCTATACCATGGTTGATATGATGCTTTTTTCTTGGCTGCTGAGGTGCGCCTTGGCCTACAGTCTGCTTCCTTGGCGCCTGGCCAGATCTCTGCTCAGCACACCCACACCATTGCCATCTGCAATGACTTCATAAATGAGGTGGCTTGGATTTGGGCCCTTGAGCTTGCCGCTGACCTGTCATTCCACCAGACCCTGGACCTTTCTATCCAGGCCAACACTAGCTGGCGCTTCTTGGCTACCTTCAAGGCCTTCCTCCAGGCAGTGGGCACTGGCAATACCAGTCTTTATCTTCCCTTGGCTGCCGCTGCTTTGCCACTTCATGCGGTACACCCCCAATAGCTGCCAGCCTGGTCAGCCAGGGTACGCTGGTTGCTGCCTGAAGCATTATCAAGCTCTGGCCTACCAGCTCTATGTCCCTTTGCCCCTGACTTACTCCTACATGGAGGACGCCTTAATGGACTGTTTGTCTATTGGGACCATGTTCTCTGCTTGCGGTGGTTGGGGTCGCCTGGTGCCTGTAAATCAGCTCTGCCTCCCGCTCTGCAACTGGACCTCCATGTCCCAGAACTCCCAGTTGGCCTGGGCGCAGATTTTGGTGATCTTGGTGCACGTGCGTCAGCGCCTTGACAACAATCAGTACCTTCTCCCTGCCCATGAGAACCCAATCATAAGTATCCAGCACCCTACCAAGAATCCTTGTCACACAGACCCTTCTTGCTCTACTTGTGGTGAATAAAATGCCAACAGTAGCTATCAGTGCCTTTTTTGTATTAAGTATTAGTATTTTTTTCTTTTTCTCTTATTATCTTTTTATTTTAGTTTTTATCATTCTTTTTAATGTATCAGTTATTTTAGTATTTTTATCTTTAGCTCTGATCATTTTTATTTATTCTTTTTTTGAGGCAACTTGCATTCAACCTTTTCTTTTTGGTATTATTGTAATCCTTTATTATTATTTATTTTTTCCTTTGTTCTTTATGTTTATTTTATCTATGATATTGTTCTATTATGTTTTTCCCTTTTATTTATTTATTTTTTATTCATTTTATTTCAGTCTTTCCTGTTGAACTTTCTCAAAAATTTGGCGTGTACTTGGTTAACTAGGCGTCCATCCTTCACATCTTTAATAGTGTAAGCATCTGTGAACGTCTTTTTAATGATCTCAAAGGGTCCTATCCAGATGGCAGCCAGCTTGTGAGCTTGGCTGTTACCATGGGTATTGTGAAATAGCACCCAATATCCTATAGAAAAATTAGGCAGGTCAAACTGTTTCTTGTTGTCCCTCTCCTGATCTCTTATCTTCTTAGCCAGTGAGTTAGAATATGCCTCTGGCTGCAGCTTTATGAGAGTGCAAGCTAGGCATTCCTGGTACATGTGCGGTAATTGAAGACCTTGTTTTCCTATGCATGAGTACAAGATGGGAGGTAGCGCAGGGTGTCTTCCATAAAGTAGTTGAAATGACAACTTTCCTGTTGCTGAGTGTACAGCAATATTATAAGCAAACATGGCTGCAGGCAAGAATGTGTTCCACTCTGCTGCTCTATCAGCTGCCAGCTTCCGCAGGATACTTATAAGGGTACTGTTTGCTCTCTCAACCATCCCATTTGACTCAGGGTGGTATGGTGTGGAGAATACACCTCTGATACCCATGAGCTCATTCAGTTTGGTTAACACATGGGACATGAAGTTTGTACCATTGTCAGTGAGTATGACTTGTGGACAGCCATGCCTTAGTATAATGTTCTCTAAGACAAACTTAGCAGTGGTGCCTACCCCAAGTCTCTTACTGCCTTAGTCTCTACCAACTTTGTCAAGTGGTCAATGGCAACTATTATATATTTTGTACGATAGTTGCTAACAGGTAATGGTCCAACTACGTCAATAGATATGGTGTGCCAGGCAAAATTAGGGCGCTCCAATTGATAGGTTGTCATTGTCTTGAATGGTCTCTCTCCTTGACATTCCTTACAGCAGCTGAGCATCTTGTGTACATTGAACGACATTGATTCCCAAAAATATGCTGTTTAAAGTTGGGCCAGCGTCTTGCAGAAAGCCCCATGACCCACTGCCTTGTGGGCGCATACAATGAGGTTGGTTTGTTCTGAGGGTTGGGGCATCACTCTTATCCCTTCAGTTGTCTTCTTAAAAATTCTACCATTCTTGATCTTGGTGTTCTCTAGAAGATGTTGTAGGATCCTCTGAACCTCTGGTGGCTTGTCCTCAAATTGGCCATTCAGTATTTTGTCATATAGAAGGTCCAAGATGTCCGCTAGATAAGCTACTGTGGGAAGTTGTAATAGACCATCTGCATTCTGATGTTTAGCCCCTGCTCAATGGGAGATCTCAAAGTTGTATGCTTGAAGTTTAAGTGCCCATCATACCAATTGTCCTTCTGGTTCTTTTAGGTTCTATAGCCAACATAGTGATGCATGGTCTGTGATTACTTTGAAGTGTACTCCATGTAAGTATACTTGAAATTGTTTGTATGCATATATCACTGCCAAACATTCATATTATGTTACCATTTAAATGTGTTTGTGGATATTGAGATTAAAGCTACAATAGGTGATAGGGTGTTCTTTGCCTTCAGCATCTACCTGTGATAGTACGCCAACAATTGCAGTTAAGAAAGCATCTGTGTGTACAATGAATTCTTGACTGAAGTCAGGGTATCAAAGGATGGGTTGGTCCATGAGGCTGAAGCAGATTATGTCAAACGCCTTCTAGAATGCCAGTGTCCATTCAAATTGAACATCACTCTTCAAGAGATGGAAGAGGGCCTCCCCCTTTCCTAGAGAAGACCTTCACAAAGCAATGATAGTATCCAATAATATCAAGAAATACTTGCACATTGTGCTTGTTGGCAGGGATCTTCATCTTTTATATAGCCTCAATTTTGGCAGGCTGAGGGCAAAGTCCTTGTGCATTCACTACAAATCCTAGATACTCAAGCTAGTCCTTGAAGAAGTTGCATTTCTGAGGCTTGATCTTCAGGTTTGCTGCCGCGAGACAACAAAAGACTTCTTCTAAGTGCTCCAAGTGTTCAGTGAATGTGCAAGAGAACATGTTGATGTCATCCAGGTAAACAAGTACACAGCTCAAATTAAGGTCATGAAGCATATTGTCCATAGCTTGTTGAAATGTGGCTGGTGCATTGCATAGCCCTTGAGGCATACAGGTGGATTGGTACATCCCTTGGCTGGTAATGATGGCGCACTTCTCCTGTTCTTCAGGTGGAAGTTTGATCTTCCAGTAACCTGAGATCATGTCCATAGCAGAGAAGAATTTTGCGCCACCCAGGCAATCAAGAGTGTCATCAATGCGCGGAAGCGGGTAGGAATCCTTCATTGTGATGTTGTTCAATTTCTGGTAGTCAATCACAAAACGGTTGGTCCCATTCTTCTTTTTCACTATCAGCACTGGAGATGACCAAGGGCTCTTGGATGGTATCAACAACCCCAGCTGTACCAACTTCTCAATCTCTTCACCCACAGTAGCATCAGCCATGTGTGAGCGTCTGATAGGGTGGATTTGGATAGGCCATTTGTCCCCTGTGTCAATTTAATGGAGAGTGTTCTTGGCGCATCCCAGATCAAAGTATCCTCTGCAAATATGGACCTATATTTCTCAAAGAGAGCCATTGCTGTGTCCTGTTATTCCGTGGATAACCCAGCCAACTTTTCCCTAGGTATTACAGCACCAACTAAGGGTAGCTGACTGTCAGAGGAGCCTAGTTCAAACTCCTCCAGGGTACTGAAGTCATGTATCCCAGTAACCTCTTTCACCGGTATAAGGTGAAGGTAGGTTACTACCTGGTGTCTTTGAACTCAAATTGGGCTTTGGGTGAGGTTTGCCAAGAGCACCTTAACAGCACCATGTCATGGTAGGATGAGGCCTGGGGCCACTAGGGGTTCAGGCGGGAACAGTTGCAAGGGGATTTTAGCTCACCATACAGTCCTTGGGGGACATTGATATCCAGGTCAGTCTCAATCAGTACTTGGTGACCAGCCAGGATCTCAATAGGCAGATCAGCACAAAGTGGCAACCCTTTGTATTCCTCAAGTTGATTAGGTAGATGTCTGACCTTACGGCTCAGCTTCTGGTACTGAATGGGTACTACTCTATTCTTGTATGCCAGATTGACTCTGGGTATAGTCTTGTGTGTGCCAGCATCCTTGTTGCAACAGTAGTACAGTGAAATGGTCTGGCCTAAGATTTCAAAGGTGTCAGCAGTCAGATCAGTCCTGACCCCGTATTGCCTCATGAATGAGGTGCCAATCAGGATGTCATAGTTGTCATTTGACAAGACAATGGTAGGAGCCAATACTGCCAGAGAGCCAAAACGCAAAGGTAAGGCGCTGTATGCCTCTTGTGCAGTGACAACTGTCAGCCCAGCAGTATCATATTGTTTCCGGTGATCAATGTCTGGGGCTAGTCCCAGGCGTTTTACCAGACATGTGAAGACAATATTGATAGGAGCACCCATATCAATGATGGCCTGTACTTTGATTTTGTTCACAAATATATCTGCATAAGTACATTCAGAGTAGGAGGAACTTATTTTGTTTACTAAGTGTATATCAAGATCATCTGCCATGGACAGAAACTCAAGGTTGCTACCACACAGCTTGGGGTGATGAGCTTTTATGATGTCCATGGGTATGGCAATGTTTAACCCCTTCAAGTGCAAGGTGTCAGTGGAAGGGCCAGGACTCTCTTTGGGGGCTTTGTCTAATAGCTGGCGGGCATAAGGCTTAGAAACAACTGCTTGGGCTTTGCCTTTGGCCCTTGCTTGGCTACATGTTTGCACTATATAGACATCTTCAACAATGACACAGAGTAGGACATTGCCTGAGTAGCTGATGTCTGGAACAAATAGCTCAGCCTTATCTGGGGAGTGGTCAGCATCGTAGGGTGGTACTATCTGCTCTTCTGGAGCTTGTGGTAGACAATCAGGCGGGACAGTAGGGATATTGGTGGGGTTGTCTATAATGGAGTGAGAGAGACCCGTCTCTACTCCACTTAGGCTTTTCCCTGGTTGATAATGTCCTGAGGTGGCAGTACGTGAACACCTGTTTTAGAAGTACAGGAATTTGCGTAGTGCCCCTTACAATTACAGCAATGGCAAGTAACCTTGGAAATGTTGGCCCTAGGAGCAAAGTGCCCACTCCCTTCTGTGAGGACAAGAAGAGTGAGTAAAGGTCTAGGCTTGACCAAGGCATTGGGGGCCCCAAGGTATCCCCGCACTGATGAAGGTATTGCACAATGCCATTAATAGAACAGTTGTCTTGGAACACCAGCATCAAGGTACAATACAACACCTCATAAGGTTTGACGGCAGAGCGCAGGGCTATGTGTGTATCATTCACGGTAAGGGATCCAGAGCCAGTAAGGACCTGCGCCTCCAAATAGAATTGATCTTCAAATTCAGCTATGGATTTGTCCTTTTGGAATTGGATCATCAGGAATTCATTTTTTGTTCCGTAACCCTGGCTATACTTCCAAATTTGTATCCAAGCGCTTGTTTAGCTGCGGCATAGGAACAGTCATTCTGCAGCATGTGAAGGATGATTAGGTCAGTGCTAGCAGTGTCAAGCTGGTTCAGAAGTGTGGTTGCTTTGTCTTGATTGTTAGCTCCATACATTGACATTCAAAGAGTCTGATTAATGTATGGACGTTCCCCTTTGGGTCAAACTTGGGGAGGTTCATGGGCTTGAATCTGGGTCTGTTTTCTTCTGCATTATTACGTATTGGAGGAGGAGGGGTGTCTTTTTAGGCACACACAAAGAAGTTCTGCTGTGATGCTCCTGCAAAAGACTCTGATAAATTAGGGTGAGTAGTTTCTTCTGGGATAGGAGGGATAACAAACACAGATGGCAAGCTTTGTCTCCCCAAGAAAGATGAGATGGTGTCATCTTTATAGGCGGAGATAGTTGGTTGACGTGGAGTAGTGCTCTCTCCAGATCCATCATGAGGCACACACAAGGCAGAGAATTGCACCTGGTTACAACGGCATCTTCCTTCCTGGATCTCTGATCTAACTTCATCTAGTTGGGCTTCCAATTCTCTCATGGCGCCGCGTAGACATTTGATAAGCGCTCCACAACACACCATTCCTTCTCTGTATTCTTGCAGGGTGAATTCTTGAGTGGTGACATTCTCATTAGCTTCTCACGCAGTGTTGCAGAGATCATAAATCTCAGCTCAGAGGGCTTCCTGTTATTGTTCATGCCTCTTGTTCACTTTGCTAATCTCTAGGAAAGCATCATTGTTTGAGATGGTCAGGCTGTCAATTTGGCGTCAAATCTCATCCATCTCAGGGACGGTAGTAGTGGTAACTTGGGCTGCAGGGGTCTGGCTGGCCAGTAGTAGTGCCTCTTCAGTCTCCTTGCAATACATAGTCAATTTCTCCTCTAATACCATTTGAAGGTGGTTGTCATATTT